>CAAKHC010000756.1:0-14000 GCA_901007825.1 Macroramphosus scolopax
AGGACTCACCTCAAACTATCTCTGAGATGAACACAAACTGTTTCCGTATGCTCTCTATACCGGATGTTTATATTCTAAACAGTAGCGTTTAGTAGTGTTTTAGTACACATCGTATCTACAACACACACACATAACAGCACAGCACCGCGCCGCTACACTATTAACAAGAAATAGATATCAATAGCATAGATGAAACTGTAACTCACCCATAGACGAATTGAAATGTATTGCGACACACTACAACGGCGTTCACCATGTATGTTGTCTGTTGGTCGATCGGTGTCCACTGCGACATTATTAACTTCTGCTAATGGTAACAGCGGGGCAATGCTAACGTTTACGCCGCCGGGCGCAGCTGTCCCACCAGATTCATCCTCCTCGTTGTTGTCACAACTAAAACTGCTGTTGATTTTATCAAAAGCTATGCCATCGTCTTCGTCTTCGTCGTCGGATTCGTCAGTGAGGTCTAAATCAGAGTCACTGCCATCGTTCATGAAATCCAAAATACATCCATGCAGAATGCTGTCCTCTGTGTTGTCCCCATTCAAAGCATTAACCAAGCGTGCTAGCGAGCTAGCGAGCTGCTAGCCATTACGAATGTTGTTTACAAACAGAAATGCACGTCCTTCTTATGGGCTGCACTCAGAGGGTGAAACTGGAGAACAATGCCTCGCTATAGCCAATTGAAACCAGTATTTAAATCTCGGCCATTCACTCTCCACCCCCCACTCCGCCCGTCACCCCACGCGTAAACTTTCACAAAAGTACCCGACTTCAACATACAAAATTAACCATTTAATGACTTTAAAACAGCGATATGTTGGAATTAAAACCTCCCTCAACATTCGAACTGTGTTAATATGGAAAAAAATGAAAACCAGCCAAAAGAAAAAAAACGTATTTAGCTCATTTCTAGAGTTTCATAATGGCCGACATGTTGGCCAAATCTTTGTACCCGGTCACATATGTTTGATAGTTTCTGTTTGGAGTTGCATCTATTAGAACTGGGGGCTATTGGCCTTTCTGGAGGTCTGCGCGCTCCGTGTGCACTTGCTTATTTATTAGTAATTAAGTTTGTTTACACAGTAGAATTTTTTTAATGATTTTTTAAATGATTATGAATATGATAAAAATTAATATTTTATATTGCTGTTTAGTCTGAACAGGTCTGGATTCCAGTTCGGATTATCGGTGCAATACCTAACCAGCCTCCCAAACCATCCTTCATGTCCATGTTTATACTGGAGGTTGATCAGTTCATCCTCACCCCACTTTCCACTGCGACGCTAGACGGTGAAGACGAAGAAACACCCAAACAGCACTTGGTTTTCAACATCACTAAATCCCCTTTGGACGGCTTCATCACTCATCTGTCCGATCATACTCGTCCAATCTTCTCCTTCACATGGCTGGATCTCAATGACATGCTTATTGGGTATCAACCACCCAACTCCTCTTATACCCAGCGCAGGAATTATGAGGTCACATTCCCTTTCCTGAACGTTATGCAATAGACAGTATGAAACATAATTGTTATGTAATAAGATGAACCTCAATTTTTGTAATCTTGCCATACAGATGGAATTGGAGATTCATGATATTTTCTTTGAGAAGAGCCCCCCAATGATCGTTCACATGTCTGTAAGGAATGCAGACACTGATGCACCAAGAGTGTCCTGGAACATGGGTATGTAAGCAAAGTCATGCTGCAAATACACAACATTTCTTTAGCAACTTTACTATACATGTTGATATCTTCATGTAACACATTAAAAATAATATGAAAACAGCCCATTGAAGGGACAAGGCCACAGACATGGTGTCTGGTTTTATATTAAAAACAGGGACTTGTGTAAATAAATAATTGCTGGGTCGGCATACTTTTTTACATTTCTACACTTTGGATTGAGTCAAGAAACAGACGCCTGCACTAGTCTAGATTGTAAAATGTAGCCATCGTATTTCAATAAATTTAGTAGCTACTAGGTTCAAAATGAGGAAGACGAGTCAATCTTGTAACAGAGTATGAAGTCCAGCCTGCATCAGTAATAACAGTGGAAATTTCCTTAACAGAAAACTAGACTTCACCATCAACATAATTATTACCTCCTCTGCTCATTTTGTTAACTTTCAGAATAAAAGATAAAGATAACAATACATTTACATTGTACATAGTTAAGAGAAGTTTTTCTGTGAAAAATGTGTCTCCTAGGTCTCAGCTTGTTAGAGGGTCAGTCTCTTCCAATAACATGGGAGCAGCTCCAGATTGTGGACAACAACAACGTGAATGCTGTTCGTGTGATCACAGTGGACGGCCTCCAGCATGGATGGCTGACTGTCAGAGGTACTGGACACCAAAGCAACTGCTGGACACATGCCTGTATTTCTACACGTTTGCAGCTTTAGAATACAATTCATATCATATCGCAAGAACGTGAATGCTTCAGCATTCACGTTCTTGCGATATGTAAGCGAGACTCTTAGAAGCCAGTGAGCATCTCACGTAATGTAAAGCTCTTTACAATTTTTCTAAGATGTGAATTTTCTGCAAAGAATGAACAGTTATTTGTAGATGGTGCATTTATACAATGCCTTTCTAACTTAAGGTTAATCAAAGAGCTTTACATTGTTGCCTTATTCACCAATTCTATCTCATATTCACAATGTTTGCAGGCGCGTTGTGACATTTACTCACATTCATACACTCAGGAGTCCATCATGGTCATTGTCTTAGCTGAAGGGCACCTTGTTACACTTTCTTTCTCCCCTCCATCCGAGTGCCACCGGTGTTTGATAATACTGCCGACAAGCAGACATCCAGAGAGCACCTAAGATTCTTTAAAGTTACTCCAACTCATAACTCAACTCTTTTCTAAAAGCAACTTTCACACTTTTCTTTTTCTGCACCAACTCTTCATTGAGACCTCATAGTGAGTCTTCTGCTGTGTGTTCTTTTTACACATCTATCTCTGTAGAGATAATTTCCGTAATGATGACAGAAACTGCTTCATACAAACTGGTTGAAAACTACTGGAATCCCCTTTCAGTTTACTTCAGAATCAGAATCAGAAAGCCTTTATTCGTCTCACACGGAGAAATTTACGTTTCAGCTTCATCCCGTCCAGAGAAAACACATAAACACATCACATACATTGGGAGACAGTGGAGCAGGAGGCTGCGGTGGCGCCAATTGGTCAGCGCTACCTTTATCTTAGCTAGAAGTGGACACAGAGAGGCAAGGAGAGGTAAAAAGCTGAACCCGAACCAGACTCCAAAAGGGAGGCTCATTTGGACATCCAGTAAAACTCCTCGCTGACAAGGAGCACAAACAACAACAGAAAACACAAGACATAGCACGTTTGGATTTGGGGGCAGTGGGTAGGGTTCGTGAAAACATCCATCCGATAGGCAGCCAGGCGGCACCTCCTCCTCGAGTTTCAGTCCCACGTGGAAGGAGCGGGGAGGGGGTGAGCCAAGGAGAGCTTTGACATCAGGGGATGTTATGTGAGAATCAGTATTGTGGAGAAGAGTTCGTTGATGTCGGCCTGACCTAGACAGATTTCGTTGTTGTTGTAGCCGGCAGAGTCAATTGTCAGTGTAGGCCAGGTGTTACTTGGAGGAGGGGAGGGAGGGCGAGTGTCCTTCTTCAAGGTCCACGAGCAGGAGGAGTTGATTCAGATAGTCAGCTTTCAAGCTGATATCTATGGGGTGAAGCCAAAACAAAGGGAAGGAGAAGAATTTAGTTGTTCAGCCAGTTTAAGGCTCTGGTCTTCAATGTCTCTTAAGACTTTGGGCCAATTCCGTAGTAACGGCTTCCAACTTCACCAAGATGTTCTCCATCCTCATCTGGCGTTCCAGGCTGGCATCAAGCTTGCCTCAGAACTCAACAGTCTGTGCGTTGATCGCCTTACCCACTCCGTCGGTGATTAGCGGCAGTCGGCCAAAAAGAGCCGCTAGTATAATCTTCAATTTGCGATAAAGCAGGAATCCACCCATGCCGAACAGCAGAAGACCTGTTATCTGTAATCCAATAATGTACGCCTCGACGTCTTCGACGGACATCGTAGAAAGACACACGAGTTTCCACTTCATGTAGTAGCCCATCGTGTATCCCGCTGCGTATGTCCCGACATGCAGGTTCCCCCTCTGGAGCCTTTCGTGTCCAAAAAATTTGATCAATTGCATTGATAGACCAGCTGATCAAATCCATGATTTTTGGTTTAGCTCGTGGAGCAGAGAAATACACTCTTCAGATCAGACGAGACAGAAGTGAAGCAAGCAGGAAGGTCACGGGGAGGGAGAGGAAAAGATATGCAACCGCTCTCCTCAAGTGCAAGGAAGGATCTACTTAGCTTGCTGGCAAACAGTTAGACAGCCAACCAAGCTTGAGAGCTGCTACCAATAGTATGCCAATGCTGCAGGCTGTCAGTCATGTCCAAATGGTATTAAGTATTTCACGCATAGATGTATCACAGTTACAGTTCTTTTTTTGCAAACTCCAGGTGGACAAAGCTTTATGTTCACTGTCAGTGACATCAAAGCCGGCGTTGTTTGCTATAACCATGATGACAGCGACTCCACCAAAGATTTCATCATCCTCCGCATCACTGATGGTCACCATCAGACCCGGCATAAGTTCCCCATTAACATACTGCCGAAGGACGACTCCCCTCCATTCCTGATCACCAACACACTGCTCGAAGTGTCTGAGGGCAAGACGGTTCTGCTGAGAGGCTCAAACCTTCAGGCTTCAGACATGGACTCCAGCGATGACTACATTCTCTTCAATATCACCAGACTCCCGCAGGCAGGGGAGGTCATCAAAATCCTAAGACCAGGGCTAACAGGTTAAGAAACATAATATATTTTACTGTATTATGTTCCATACAAGGAGATGTTCATTGGCTTTTACAATAATGTAGTTTATTTTTAAAATCAGTTTTAAAGCAGAGAAAACATGGAACTTCAAACAAAACATATACTATATAGAAAATATGTCCTAGTCAGGTCCTAATCTTATGAAACTCATTAATGTTGAGATAATATGAATAGTTTTGTTGATATTGTTTACATCAACACATGCACTGCAAATGAAAAAAAGAGCCGTTAAAGGCAGTAAACTGAGACTCAACAATGTTTTAGAACATAAAGCTAAACAGAAATCAAATTCACCTCAAGGCATTCATATTGCTAAAAACTACAAACAACAACATTTGGGGAAGAACTGTGCCAAGGGCCTCAGCTCAACCCGGGTTAATGTTACGCTTCAATCAATGCTCAGTTACATTCAGCTGAGGGGAAATGTGGGGATATTTCACACTCAAACATTATATATTTGATAGATTGTGAGGACATTAGTCGAACTTTAAATCATTGCAATTAATTAAAGTTCTAAAAGGACCTGACCATTTTTGAATAGCAATATCTTAAACCAATAGAGAACGGCCTGCAGAAACCGTGAAGCCATTTCATTATACATTTTTAACAACGAACATATTTAATGTTTCTGTTGGTTTAATCCAGGTTATCCTGTCAGACATTTTCTGCAGAAGGACCTCTCCCAGTCCTTGGTTTATTATCGACATGGAGGAAGTGCGTTGTTTGATGATTCGTTCGACGTGGTGCTGTCAGATTTCCATGACCCCCCAAACTTGTCAGAGTCTCAAGTGAGTCACATTAACACATGTCTACTTTAATTTGGGATATTCATAGAGGTCAAATGAGTAATGTAAAATTAACCAATTATGAATAATTTAAATTTGATTTTATTTCTATAACCCCAAATCACATACAGAACGCCTCGATGGGCTTTACAATCTGTACAGTACAACACCCTCTGTCTTTAGACACTTGATTCCAAGGAAGAACTTCCTCAAAAAAACCTGATGCAGGGTAAAAAACATGGAAGGAACTTCAGGAACATGCTAACATGCAGGAATTTTCTAATTACACTTAACAACGAGTACAGCTGAAGCTGATGGGAATTGAATTTGTTCTTCAGGTACTAGCTCATGACACAAAGTATTGGAAAAATAAATATATCACAGATGATGGCGCTGGATGAAAAGTAAAGGTAGAACATGAATATCTGTAACAAATATCATGGGAATTGATCTACTAGTTGTGGAGACAATTGATCTTATATCGACTGACATTTTCAGTATCTGTGGATAGGTAATTAGGAGTTAATAGAACAACCTCAATAATAGTCAAAGATTGTAGCTCAATCCAAAGCAGCCGAATGATTTAAGAACAACAGAAACTGCATGGAGAAAGTCAGAGTTGTTTATTCTGATACAGATTTCTGTCTGATTGGAATCAGTGTTCAATAAGGATTTCTCTGTCATGCAGGTGGTGATGGTGCATATTGAACCTGCACCAGACCAACCACCCAAAGAGGTTCCTGGTGCCAACCGGTGTCTTACAATTAAAGAAACAGAGGTGATCCATCTAACATGGCGACAGCTTCACTTTGAAGACCAGAAGACACAAGATAGTGACCTCACATACACAGTTACCACTCAACCATTCTACACTCGTCGTCCCAGGTAAGAACGTCCTCGCCGTCAGGGACAAACACATTGGACTCAAACTCCTTCTGTCAGAACTTTATGTTGATTTTTTGATGAACAGCAAAGTGGATGCAGGGAGGTTGTTCCTGGTGGACAGCATTCCCAAATTCACAAAAGACTCCAATGCACCAGTGTTGAGGCTCTTTACTCAGGTAATTCTTCTAATTCTCGTTTGTATCCTGAGATTTTATACATTAATTTGTTTTTGTTTAACACATTATAACTGTCCTGTCCCAGATGGTATAATGCATTGTTTTTAGAACAAGGTTTGACTCCCAACTATTCATTTGGCCAGAATTGAACTAAATCTGTAATCCAATTTAATTATATGATCTGGGATTTTATCCCAACTCACTTGTGAGATGTTCTGTCAGAAATGTACTTCTGTGAGTCAGACAGTGGCAGAGGAATCAAACTGTCACTGTCAGATCTGAGTTGTCAAAAAGCTTCTGTGGTTTGGACAATTCACAAGAGCAATCAGTGAGGTAAGAATATCTAGTGACGGGGCCACGATGCCTTCATGAGCTCTGTGTTCACTCCATAAAACTTGTTGATTTTTATTTCGCTGCTCATGTTTAGCCACAATGCCCGTGTGAGCAGCGAGTCTCATGGAGGTTAGAAACCGCGGTTATGACCAGAAGGACTTCTGTTGAGTTCCTGGCACGGCAGGATAAATCTGGCGTGAAAGTCAGCACCTATCTCATTAACACCACTGAGCAAGGTCCTTCACCTGGACTGCTCCAGTGGAGCTGCTCAGCGGAAGATCAGACTGGAGTTGTACAGTATCTGTACGAAATCAAGGTTAAGCAGTGTGTCATATAGAGAAATACAGTTTTGATGTCCATATCTGTCAGATATAATACATACTAATATTCAAAGTATTGGAAAAAATTTTAAAATTGGACATTGTTACTAATAAACATAATACTGATTGCCATGATCAAACTCAATATGGAAAGAGGCAGTAGAATGGATGTAGCCTTAAGTGATGTAGCTTTTTTCATGGACATTTTGTCCTTGATGAGTTTGCACACCTGCACATTTTTATATATACACAATATATTTTTTACCCAAATGAGCTCCAGGGGTCGATGATGCTTGAAGTGTGAGAACAGCAGTATCTCTATCTGCCTCTGCACCTCCGAGCCTGTTAAGATATGCACTTGGTTGAAAAAGTTCCAACTTTAATTTACCACTAGTCCTTCGTCGAATCAAAAAGCCTTTCTCATTGTCAGCTTCTTTGGTGCAAAGAGACTGCAGACAAGCAACATACAAACAGAATGATCAAATACGATGGATACAGAAATATAAATCCAAACATCTGAATCTGACTGCAGAGTTACTAAACTGTTAGTGACACCAACGGATGAGGTGAATGTAAATACGTGGAAATACAGTACAACAATGTGCTCTCGGTGGTTGCATAGGAACAGGCCACCAGCAGTTTTCTTTCCAAGTTATTTTACCTGAGCACCATCAGGAAGTGTAGTGGCTTCTGGGCTGTGTCCCTGTAGTGTTTGCAGACCAGGAGAAGTCGTCAGAGATAAGGGTTCCCAGGAACTTAAAGGTAAGAACCCTTTCCACACTGTTAATGTTGAGCGCTTTCTCCTGATGATCAGGAGTCTTTGTCTTTGTGATGTTCAGTGTCAGGTTGTTGACTGAACATCATGCTGACAGTTTCTGAATCACATCCCTGTAGGCTGACTCAGCTTCCCCTGGCATGAGTCTGACAACGGTTGTACCATCAGCAATTGTAATGACGTTGGAGCCGTAGCATGTGTACAGGGAGTAGAGTAACGCACTCTGTGCACGGCCTTGTGGGCCGCCAGAGCTGAGCGTGGTAATTGAGGAGGGGTGGGGGCCAAGTCAGTCTGTGGGCGGTTTGTGACGAAGGTGTCGGTATAACATAAAGTAACAATTAAGATGGTGCATTGCTTTGAACATTTCTGATGACTTTGATTCATAATCAAATCCACAAGCTGATACATTTGTTTTAATGTTTGAAACTCTGGAGGGCTCATTGGTTAGTAGAGCAAAAGGTATTTTGTGAATTCAGTTTACGTTTGTTGCTACACAACCTCAAGCACCTTGAGAGGAACTGCAGTCCACAAACCAACAAATGATTGTGAATGGGCAAATGCACATCGTTACCACAGCCACTTAAGACACACACATGTGCAGGGGCAGCAGGGCATCTACAAACTGGCTGGTAAAACAGTGAAAGTTGTTTACCATCTGACTTGGAAGGCTGGAACAACAAATGACACATGCACAGTACGGTGCAAAGCAAATGTTGGAAAAATATATTAAAATATATTTTCATTTTTGATCACTTTCTGCACTATTACTGAAGTTGTACCTAATTGTGTAGCAGCTGAGGCTATACTTTGGAAAGAAGCGTAATATAACTCGTACATTTACCATTTATGGGCTGCTACTGAAAGGGCTGATAAATGTATGCCAGCCATTGTGACCTCACCCTATCTCCACTATTAATAATAGTAATAAAAGAACATCAGTATGGTTCATTTATCTTATACTCTATGCTTGTTTCCAGCATGCAGTAAACTTCATGAAAGTAGGATACATGCCTCCAATCATGGACATCGGTCCTTACCCCCAGCATATCCAGTTTGTTCTCTCTGTGACCAACAACCTTGGCAAAACAGTCTCGGGGATCTATTTTAACATCACTGTGCTGCCAGTGGACAACCGGCCACCACAGGTACAGCACGATGACAGTAAACTGATGCTAGACCGATGTAAATTAAAATGATATCTCTATATGTCATGTGTAACAACTGTATATGCATGGTTCAGGTCATCATCAACCCTCTGACAGTAGATGAGGGGGGGGAGTGCTTGCTTGGCCCAGAAAACTTACTGCTGTTAGATGTCGACTCCATGGAAGAAGCCTTGCAGTTGGAACTTCTGAGGGAACCACAGCATGGAACTGTGCAGCTCGGCGGCCTGCCACTCAAACCAGGCCAGACCTTCACACCGAACGATCTGAAAGGCCTCAAAGTCCGGTCAGACATTCATTCATCTCTTCATGTAATGTGGGACTATAACATTCGATTTCACAATCTTTTGTTCAGCTGTGTTCAGCAAACAAGATCAGATAAACTTATCTCAGGCTTACTGCTCAGTGCCAAACGGAAAGACAGAATGTGTAACTAGCTCTGGTGGGCAGTTAGGAAACATCAGCCTTAATGTCTTCAACTTCCATGGAATGATTTCCACAATCGTAGATCAAAATACACCTGGACGTAATTGAATAACCAAACGTAGTTAAAGAGGGTGAGACAATAGGGAGTGAACACCCGAGTGATACATGACCTCCTCATGGTTTGGAGTGTAAAATATAAGGCGTTGAAAACAGGCATGATTGCATAATTATTAAATACAAGATATAAGTAACAGGACCGGATTACAAGAAAAGATTAGAGTCGATGTGATAATGTGTTTTTACAATGATACTATTTAAGTCGTATAGTAAATATATTTGTAGGTCAACACCCTACTGTCCAACATTTCAAAATGTATTGTGGTGGGAGATGGACATAAATTCTGAGAATTCATTTTATTGGGTGTAAAATTTGTTGTTTGTTGGAAGAAAGAGTCCCAGCTCTCATAACCACAAACCCAGTAATTAACTTACTCATTGTGATCTGGAGAAACTGATGTACTTCCGTTTGAAATAAACTTATTTTACAACAACCTCGCCAAATCTATATAGCTTCAAATAGTCTGCAGCAATATAAGAAGAACTAAAGCTTTGTTATTGTTCATTATTTTGCTGTTCTGAGCAGGTACAATCATGACGGTTCAGAAACTGTGAAGGACAACATTGAATTCAACGCAACAGACGGCACCAATTCCATCAGTTTTGTTCTTCAAGTCAATGTAAGTGTGTGCATCTGAGAAAAGAATTCAACATTCAACATTCAGAACATTCAACCACCGATCATTTTGCCAGAACTGTTCTCAGCATCATGCTTGTTACTTCCAGGTGTTTCCCATCAATGATGAGGTCCCAGTGCTGGTCGCTGGCTTGAAACCAGTCCTCAGCTGCGCAGAGGGACAGGAAGCTGTCATCTCAACTGAGTATATCTATGTTACTGATGCAGACAGTGACAACAGCAGCCTGGCCTTTCTGATTGCCCGGGAGCCAGATCACGGTGTGGTGCTCAGAAACGGTGTTGCCGTTGATCGCTTCATTCAGGCGGACATCACTGCAGGGATCATCAGCTACAAACACACAGGTTGGCGGTTGAGGGCGGTTGATGGATCTATAAATACAAAACGTAATCAATATAATGCTGTTCTATTAATTGTGCCAAAGAAAAACAGTATACTTGTTTTGATTACCTTTGATTGGATTAGCTTTTCATTTATTCTGTGACAACTACACAAACGCTTAGAATTGTCCAAAAACAATGTTTATCAGGTTTTATAAGGGAGCTAAATGGAATTGTGCAAATTGTTATGAGTACATGAAGTTTGCTAGTTCTACATATGGAACTTAGTGAAAAAACATATGACAAACATAATACAAAGATAAGTGTCAAGCAATGAAAGGTTTGACTAAACACTTTGTCAGATGAAACTATTTGTTGGCAAAAGTTGTTTTACCACAACATGATTATTACATTTGGCACAGAGCCTCAACAAGACATGAAAAGCAGCTGAACCAAGTTTCTGTTAATAAGACCCGTCGTGGCAATGATAGGCAACACCTAATGCTTTGACAGTGACATCGTCCCTTGATAACATGTTGGGCACTTCGAATTTGGTTATCAGGAGTAATGAAGTTATATAATCCATATTATGGGAAATTGCCAATTCAGTCTCAGGATCAGACTCATAAAATATACTAACTCTTCATTTGGAAATCTGATTAATAATTGAATTGATAATTAACAAAACAGCTAGGTCTTAACGAGGTATGGATAGGCAGTATTGACTCAGCATGTAGTTTCAAAATGATACATTTACAATATATACTTGTGAAAACACAGCAAACAATCTACATCAATACCTAACTACAAAATCAAGGGTGTGTTTGTGAAAGTATGTGATTGTTTAAATGTTAGGGAAAACAAGATGGCTCACCGTGACATGTTATTCAGTTATTCCCTGGAGTTACCAAGTTCTTGTGTGGTGAAAAGCGTTGCTTGTCAAATTGCTTTTTGCGCTAGAAGGGTTGGAGAGGGTTGTGGTTCCTACGTGATCCTCTCTGTAGAATCAGTAATCCAGATGTAGGACAGGGGGACCATGCCACGCCTTTGTTCTCCTTGTTAGGTCACCAGTGAGTTTTGGGTTGACTCTGTTCTGGCTCTTGTTGCTTGGTTGGTGGTGTGGACTTCACGAAACAAGGTCAAGGAAGACTCTGCGTGTTTTGCCTTGAATAAAAGAGTTGAAGAAAGTCCCATGAAGAAAAGTCCTGAGACATAGAGGGAGGAGGAAGGAGCTCGCTGGTTTGGTGAAGACTGATGGTATATTAAGTCATTTGCCTCAGTGACCAATGGTAGCTGAACTCGGATTCTGTGGGCAGATTTAACAGGTCAATGAATCTGGGAAATGGAGTCATCCCAGGACTCCCTTTGTTCTGAATGGGGGCCAAACATGGAGTCCCAGAACACATAATATCCTTAATATTTTTTGCAGGATCAATAATAATATTGTAGCAACCCAGAAGAAGAAGACTGAGAGTTTACTGGTTTTGATGCTTTTATTAACTAAACATCACACAGGCTACTGTGGGCCGTAGAAAACACCAAAAAAACACAATTCCGCCTTTGTTACACCCACTGTCACCTTCTATCTGTCTATTAATGAAGGCAAATTAATTCACACTCGGTGCCCTTATAGCAACATGAGTCCAGTCAGCAGTAATTACAGCAAGGAAACCAGATGTTGCTGTGAATTGACGTTTTTATTTGCCTCCAAATCATTTGGACCTTCATCCAAAAGGCAAGCATCATCGGTTAGAGATGTGACAAACCAGTTGTACCTCCTAACGCGTTAGGCTGGATGTTGGTTGGGATTACCTGATCAGGAAAGCCAGCAGGACTGGCACGGCATGGTTCCTGTTAGTGCTCCGGAACGCCGGGCCCAATAATGCACGGAGATCCACGGAGATATTGTTATATATACATTTACTGAAATGCGAGTGATATTCAGGTTTGGAAATTATGACGAACTTGTGATAATTATAACAAAAACTTGATTTGTATGGCACAATTCAAAACATATACAGAGCTCAACAATAAACACAAATCACCCTAAAAACAAATCACCCTAAAAACAAGTGGGGGTCCTGTGATGTGCTTCAGGTGGGCCAGTGCCAGTCTCTCAAAGGACATCAGACATCAAAGATGTCTGAGCGGCAGGCCTGTAGTTATTTAGTCCTGTAATAGCAGGATTCTTTGGGACTGGTGATGGTCTGTTGTAGCTCGTGATGTCCATCAGGCCTCCCACACTGACACAGTGGCTGAAAAACATTTTTCTTTTTATCTTCAAACCATTGTTTGGGCATGATTTATGTTTTTACTGGTCATTTTTGTTCTATGATTAAGTGGATAATTACATCATTGAATGATGATACATTTTCTCACAACAAAGTAGACATTATTTGTGTCTGCTTTGTTTTCGTCCTTGACTGCTGCCGCTGCCTGCTTTGTACAACATATTTTAATTCCTATTTTATCTTTTTTTGAAGAAAAGCTGTTCACTAGAGCTGTGCTCGAGACTTCTTTAATTTAAAATCTTTGACTTTCTCTCTACCAAGTTCTGGTGCGCTGTCTTTCTTCTCGTCGAAGCACTCAAAGCAGAGTGTGTGAGCCTCTGCTTTGAGTCCAATATGCCTAGCAGCTAACATGTATTGGCCCAATGTTCTTTCAGATTGTAACAAGCAATATTCCCACTGTTATCTCAAATAGAGTTTCAAGGAGTGTTTTGAAACACTCTGCTAATGTTGCAACATGCATCCCCATAGAGGCAACAGCCCAATAGTAGAATCCCTTAAGCTAAACCTGGGCCTGTTTAACGTCAGGTCACTTCATTCCAAGTCTTCCTCTGTAAATGATCTCATCTGTAGAGAGAAACTAGATATTATCTTTCTTACAGAAACATGGCTTCCTTCTGATGGAGCAATGCTCCTAGCTGCTGCCTGCCCTCCAAATTACAGTTTCATTCACTCAGGACGTGAGGGAAGAAGAGGAGGTGGTCTGGCGAATATCTTCTCTGACACTTTAAAATTCAAACTTCTGACCCTTGGCCGCCATACTGGAGAGTCAGTTGTCTGTGCTTATGATTAGTATGTATCGTCCTCCGAAGTGCAGCAAAGTCTTATTTTTAACAGAAATATCAGAACTTTTATCTATCTGCTCTACTAACTATGACAGAACTCTGATTACTGGAGAT
>CAAKHC010000759.1:9461-21184 GCA_901007825.1 Macroramphosus scolopax
CGAGGAGATGCTCCTGTGGCAGTAACAGGAACAGTGTGTGTTTGTGTGTGTTTGTGTGTGTGTGTGTGTCCTGTCATTTCTCTTCTTCACACTTGTTTCTCTGTGATATTATTATTTAGGCGCTGAAAGCTCTTCAGGACATGAGTTTGTCCTCTCCATGCCCCCTTCCGCCGTTCTCCATGCGCAACAGTAAAGCCATCCCTGTGCAGGCCTTCGAGGTATGCAAACACACGTGTACATTCAGTCACTCACAAGCACCCTTCTATCATTGGTTGTGTCTCTTAATGTGATTTCTGTTATTTTTAATCCTGCTGTGTGAGTTCACTTTTAGTGTTTTTAACTTTAGATTTATTATGGCTGATGCGTGTTTCCCCCCCCAGCGAGATTTAAATCTTGACCTTATTTAATATCCATTTTCATTGTGGGGATTTCTGTTGGAGTAGAGTGAAACATCTTCAGAAGAGCCAACTGTTCTGATTCATGAGAGGTTTCTGTCTATCGAGGAATGTGTTACTCACAAACAGACATAACTTGAATTACAATCAAACGGGCTGAGGTCACGGATCGCTCATCCAACAGCAGGAAGTGTTTCCTCGCTGAGCTCATTATAGACCAAAAGAATGTTTGTAATGCTCTTCCTGTAGCATTATCATCGACGTTGTCATACTAGATGATATCTATCACATTGGTTTCACAATAGCCTGTAATTAAATACAACCCAGGTTGTAAGATCATTGTTTTATTTTGAAACAGTTAGGCAAAGTTGGATGGATGTTGTTTTGATGTGTTAAAATGAATTGATGAATATTTTCCATGAGAGTCGAGTTAAAGAGTAAAATATAGCAGATAGAAATGTCAGTGGGGCCACGTAGGAAAGGGATAAGACCGAGGAGGAGGAAGGGATTTGAGATATTAGCTGTCGGACTCTGTTCAGCAGCTTCCTGTTTTTGCACATTGAAGGGACAGGTTTGAGATATTGGCACCTGATTTGCAGACTAACATACAAGCAGATCCCCTCAAGGCTTTACATGACATGACATGACATGAAAGTAAGAATAGATGTTTGTGTATATTCAACATTTTATCTGAGGAATTATTTTGAAGTGCATTTTCTCACGTGCCTTTGAATTCAATTCTGACTTGCAGTTTGTGAACGGCTTTCCAAAACTACAATAAAGAACAAAAGGACATTGTGTGTTTATTGTCAGATTTCTAATCCATTAAAAGTAAATAGAGCTCTGCTATCACTTTAGAGACCTCTGGTGGTGACACGATTTGATTTGAATTTGAGCTGAGCTGTGCAAATGTTAGCTACTTGATGCTTGTCTTAGTGAGAGAGGGCCTTAATCCTGCTCCTCTGATCCATTACAGGTCAAACTGGATGTCTACCTCGCAGAGCTGACCAAGATAGGAAAGAGCCAGAAGTACACTCTGTCTGTAGACGTGGAGGGAGGAAGAATGGTGGTGATGAAGAAGGTGAAGGACAGCCAGGAAGACTGGACCACTTTCACACACGACAAAAGTGAGACACACACACACACACAAGGACAAGAAGATAAATGTATTTAACTTGTCCCTCTGAGTTTATATTGAGACTATGTAACCAGCTTTTGTGCCATTTTGTTTTCTCTGATCCTCTCATATCCCCTTTCTGTTTCCTCCGTCCTGACCTTCTGTCTCCCGTCTGTCTGCTCGCCTTCTCTCCCACCCTCCCTCAGTTCGTCAGCTGATCAAGTCTCAGCGTGTGCAGAATAAACTGGGCATTGTTTTTGAGAAGGAAAAGGACAAGAGCCAGAGGAAAGACTTCATCTTTGCTAGTGCCAAGGTCTAAACGCACACATACACATGCTCACACACTGTCTGGAGTTGTGCTTGTAATGAATGAAAGCACAATAGCTCATAGCTTTAGTCTCGTCAACATGCCTTGTGAACATGAGCAATACTGGAATATACAATCTTATGCAATCCGGTGACAAAACTCGTGTGATTTTTATTTTAATATTCATTATCAGCGGACACTTCTGGAGATGTAGACAAATCTCTGAGTGCAGCGAGTCAGTTCCCCTAAGACACCTCTAATGTACATACAAATTGGGAATTCTCCTTTATTCTCCTTAATGTAAAAGGCATGGAGGGGTTCTTCTCTTAAACCATCTGAAATACAGCTCACTAGATATTAAAACTTACTTATCTTCTGTGTATTTTTCTAAAAAAAAAAATGTACCCTTTAAAATGTGCTTTTATCTGCAAAGTCTTTGTATGCACACTGGCTGTTCATCACTGTTTCATTGGAGCTTCATAAAACTTAGGTGTCCTGGTGTGGAACCCCGGGCTGAGTGTCTGAGTGTCTGTGTGTGTGTTTCAGAAGCGGGAGGCGTTTTGCCAGCTGCTGCAGCTGATGAAGAACAAACATTCTAACCAAGACGAGCCAGACATGATTTCTGTCTTCATAGGTACCTGGAACATGGGTCAGTGATACACATATATTTTCTATATGCTTTTAGTTTTCACTTTCTTTTCAACATTGCATAATGTTGGTATTTTTTATAAACATTTACCTGTTCTGTCTTTGTAGGCTCAGTGCCTGCACCTAAGTCTGTGTCCTCATGGGTGTCGTGTCGGGGCCTCGGAAAAACTCTGGACGAGATGACCGTCACCATCCCGCACGACCTGTACGCATTCGGAACCCAAGAAAACTCTGTGTGTGATCGGGAGTGGGTGGAGTCACTGCGTGCCATGTTGAAAGAACACACAGAACTGGATTATAAACCGGTGAGGAAAAAAAGGTGGAAAAATATCTTAGCTAATGAAGACTTTAAATCTGGGACCGTTATTCTAAATGTCCTCTTGCCTTCCCTTGCTATTTGTTGCTCTTGTTTGTAGATAGCAGTACAGACTCTGTGGAGCATAAAGATCGCTGTGCTTGTGAAACCTGAGCATGAGAACCGGATCAGCCACGTGGGAATGTCCAGTGTCAAGACGGGCATCGCCAACACGCTGGGTAACGACGTTACCAGCATATACTCACTTGACCTTGAAAGGACATTAAATTCACCTGTACAAAATTTCTATTTGATGGTTCTTTAGGTAACAAAGGGGCGGTGGGTGTGTCCTTCATGTTCAACGGAACGTCTTTCGGTTTTGTGAACTGTCACTTGACCTCAGGGAATGAAAAGATCGCAAGGTACCATCCGACTCATAATCTGTATATTAGTAAATGAGTTGAACATCTTTTTTCTATGTTAAAGTTATTTTCTTTGGTTGTTGCTTCTGTGAATTTAAGGGCTTAAGAAAACATTTTACTTTCACCAAGCGCACGTGATGAATGTGACCTGTGATTCCTGCAGGAGGAACCAGAACTATCTGGATATCCTACGGCTGCTTTCACTAGGAGACAAACAGCTGAGCTCCTTCGACATCTCATTGCGCTTCACACACCTCTTCTGGTTGGGAGACCTCAACTACAGGCTCGATATGGATATACAGGTCAGACAGCACCCTGACGATATAGATCTGATGAAATGCAGGGAAGTGGTCTGAAACCTCATTCTGGTATCCTGTCTTTCGTGTACATGTGTTTGCAGGAGATACTTAACTACATCAACAGGAAGGAGTTTGAGCCGCTGCTGAAGGTTGATCAGCTCAACCTGGAGAGGGAGAAGAATAAAGTATTTCTGCGATTCGGTTCGTACGTCTTCACAGTTCTGGTTGCCTTCTCACGTTGTGCAGGAAACACATTAGAGTTCAAACATCACTTTGTTTAGCTTCTTTAATATTATTGCAAGCCTGTTAAATCTATGGTGTTCTAGAGTACAAGGATATGAACTCCTCTCACGATACGAAAGGACTGACTCTCTCACCAACTTTGCACAGGATGTGACTACTTGACCACATTCAGATTAACTGATATCACCTTTATACTTATCTATTCTTATGTTTCCCAACCTGTGAATGTGTGTCTTCTTGCCTGCAGGGGAGGAAGAGATCTCATTCCCACCCACCTACCGGTATGAACGAGGCTCCAGGGACACGTATGTTTGGCAGAAGCAGAAAGCCACAGGGGTACGTTTACAACCCAAACATCTCTGATAAATGATTGATTTCCTTGTTATTGTGAGTGGCCCCGAAAATCCCCGCTGAGTCGTCTTTCTCATTTTCTGTCTGGCAGATGAGGACTAACGTTCCGTCCTGGTGTGACAGGATCTTGTGGAAGTCCTACCCAGAGACGCACGTTGTCTGCAACTCCTATGGTGAGGCCATCAGTTGGAGACAATTCAACACACTTTTGTTTTAGACGATTGTAATTGTAGCTTCCAAGTGATTAAGACGATTCCTTCTGTTTGTTAGGCTGCACAGATGACATCGTGACCAGTGACCACTCCCCAGTGTTCGCCACATTCGAGGTGGGCGTCACCTCTCAGTTTGTCTCCAAGAAAGGTAAAAGTAGAGAACACTTCACAAATTATTCCTGATTTTGTTTATTGTACTTGTATATTTTACGTCTTCTTCACTCCTGCCTGTATTTCTTGAAATAAATGATCGCGTATCCGCCCTTGAAGTCATTCTGCACCTCCTACTCAGATCTCTCTCTTTTGCCATCAATCATTTCATCCTCTCACTGAATCACCTATTTTTTTCTAGGGCTGCCAAAGTCTTCAGAGCAGGCCTACATCGAGTTTGAGAGCATCGAGGCGATAGTGAAGACAGCGAGCAGAACCAAGTTCTTCATCGAATTCTACTCCACTTGTTTAGAAGGTGAGACGAACATGTTTTTATTCACTCGTATGTGAATACAGATCTCTGTAATGAGCGGCGTCTCCCAAAGCTGACAGAAACCCACCAGGCATTAAAGCAGAGATCCTGTAACACCCAGTGGATGTAATAGAATTGCATTTGATTCTTCTTTTCGTGTCTGTCTCCCTCTGTTCCCATCCCAGGCAGTTAGTACACCTTTAAGCGACCGTTCATGTTTGACCTGTGCTGCAGCCCCACCTTCTGCCCCCTCAGTATATTTGGATGAATTTCCTTAGAAAATTATCTTCTCCCGTCTCTCATTCCCATTTCCTTCCCTTTGTCACCTCTCCCATCCACCCTGCCCTGCATATCTCTCTCTCTCTCTCTCCTGTAGAGTTCAAGAAGAGCTACGAGAACGACAGTCAGAGCAGTGACAATGTCAACTTCCTCCGTGTGGGCTGGTCTAGCAAGCAGCTAACAACACTCAAACCTCTTCTCTCTGAGATCGAGTACTTGCAGGACCAACACCTGCTGCTAACTGTGAAATCACTCGACGGATACGAATCTTACGGTATAAATAAAATGCATTCATGTAGCGGTGTATAGTAAAATTTGCTAAGGCTGCGTAATGCTTTGAATCTTGTGTTTTTCAGTCTAATAAATGACTGTGTGCTTTTCCCACCGTCAGGAGAATGTGTGTTGGCTTTGAAGTCCATGATTGGCAGCACAGCGCAGCAGTTCCACACCTACCTGTCCCACCGTGGCGAGGAAACAGGAAACATCAGGGGATCCATGAGGGTCCGAGTCCCTTCTGAGAGGATGGGAACCAGGGAGAGACTCTATGGTATTTTCTTTCATGTATATGAGACTGGACGAGTGGACTAAATCTAACAAATCTTTAACCAGACAGTAAATATTGTCTCCTGGTTATATTTAGAACTCTTCTTCTTCTTGTGTTTCAGAGTGGATCAGTGTGGACAAAGATGAGACAGGCGGACCTAAAGGGAAATCCACCCTGGTATCCAGAGTAGGACACGAGTACGTGAAGTCAGTACCCTCTTCTTTTAATTTTGTACTTGTCATTTATACTTATGTAAGGTACTTATGTCAAGTCTATAAGTTTTGGGAAAATCTGAACACTTGCACACACACATTCATGCACTAGTTCCCAGATTCATGAAGATATTCTGGCTGAGATGATTCAAGAACTAAACGCCTCACTGGAGAGTCATTTACTGCGTCTGTCACGTGGGTTTCCCCACCAACTTGTGCCTTTAGGAGACTAGAGGCAGGTCCTGAGTCTGTTTAACTCTCGTGGGAAAAGAGAACATGAGCACAGATTATGACAGATTCTTTCGCCACAAAGTCACTGGAGTAAATATTAGACCCATTTTTCACAAGCTGCATATCTTCCCAACATTCTGACTCTACACAGTAATTTTTCAGATGGGAACATCTGGAGCAAATTAAATTTGTTGGAAACCTTCTCGGCGACATACTCGCATGAGATCTAGCAACTTATCTGCTAGACCGTCGTTCTGGGTTCACTGCGGTGCTGCTGAGATCATTTTCTAATTTAATTGGATTTGTATGTGAAACATTTGTCTGCACAATTTCACAACACTGTGGAAGTTTACACTGTTTCTTACCATTGGAATGCATCATCTTTAATACATTTGGGACTGGTGCAGTAACAAGCTCCCAGTTGGAATCTCTGCAGGAAATAGGCTCACACGAGTTCATGAGCTACACAGTGCAGTGAGTTCCTGTTTGTGTCCATGCTGTATAAACACGCATGCAAACCTGCTATAACATCAACCGCCTCTCATGAATACAACATCTGTGTTTGGTACATACAGACTTACACAAAGTGTTCTGATGTGTTCTGATGTGTTCTTGTCTCACTTGCTTCATATTGCTGCAGGCCGTCTGTTGTGCGTAAACAGCTGGGAGAGCTGGGAAAGGTCAGTGAGGAAGGAGAAAAGAGCAGCAAGGAGGAAACTGCTGCGAGGTACAATCATACAAACCATAGTTGTCACTCAGGGTTTCACTCTGAAGAATATTTAGTTTTCTGGCATGTTTAATTATGGAAACATAAAAAGGTAAGCCGTTCACCACCTGTTCTCTTTCTGTGTGTAATGTGTAGGCCGAAACAGGATTCGTTAGACGGGGATCCATCCGTCAGCAAGAATAGCTACAATAATCCCGCCTACTACATCTTGGAGGGCGTTCCCAACCAGTCGGCAGCTGCTATCTCACCTGAGCTTCTCCCATCTCCTACATCAGCCAACCCCCAGGCTCCTAAAGTTCCCCCTCCCATCGCCGGGGCTCGAACCAAACCGCCATGTTCCTTAACGTCCTCTCACCAACGCAGGCCCATGACGGGTCACCAGGTCCGTGCCATCAGTGAGGAAGGCTCCTCAGAGGACGATGGAGGTGCAGGTGTGACAGGAGTGCAGGGGGCAGCCGTCGTTGGAACCACACTGAATCGACCCCCTCCTGACTTCCCACCACCCCCTCTTCCGAAGGGAGCCATAGAGATGGTGGCAGAGACACCTTTCCCCAAGCCTCGCCCCATTTACCCGGATCTGGCTGAGGTGAGGATCCCTGCAGCCAGCCTCAGTCCCCCGCAGGCCCTCGGGGACGGTTTCAGGCGAGGAGGAGCTGGAGGAGGAGGAGGAGGTGGAGGAGCTGGAGCGTTGGACGACCAGTCATGTTCTGTGCTTCAGATGGCAAAGACACTCAGTGAGACTGAGTTTCCTGGACAGCCTCCACGTGCTCCTTCTGCACCGCCGCCTCTCAGGGTTCAGGTGATGGGTTTAGGCCTGGACGCCTGCCGCACCTTCCCACCCAGAAATGCCATCACAGAGAGTATCGCAGAGGATCTTCCTGAAGAGGTAGGAAGTGAGCACGATCTTCACTGTTGTAAGGCGACTGAGAGTCGCTGAGTTTGAATCACTCGCTGAATTGTAGTTTGATTGTGACAATAAATACATGACGAGATACATGAAGTGAATCTACATTTATGGATGCAGCGTCAGTATGTTTGTATCATCTTATCTTGGTCCAATACTTTTCTTTATGACCAAATACCTGCAAAACCACGAGTGGGATTGAAACTCACATTATCCTCC
This sequence comes from Macroramphosus scolopax, assembly GCA_901007825.1. Taxonomy (NCBI): domain Eukaryota; kingdom Metazoa; phylum Chordata; class Actinopteri; order Syngnathiformes; family Centriscidae; genus Macroramphosus; species Macroramphosus scolopax. Next base: position 17,330 of record CAAKHC010000759.1, read on the forward strand.
GTTGTATTTTTGATGATAAACATTTAAACTGCTAAACCTAAAGTAGCAGTTGGCATTGTTACTGTGAGCATGTTAGCATGTTAGCATTAACAAGCTAGTAGCGTCATGTTGGAAGTGTTGTGGTCATCACAGTTGGGAGGCTGTAATACTGAAGATGTCTTCTAACTTTAATTGTATTATATGTTAAGTTGTGTTTGCCTTATAACACACAGCCAATTGTAAAACCAAAGCATGTAGATGGTTTAAGGTAATCCTGTGTTTCATTACCCGTCTGCAGGCACTTTGGGGCAGCAGTAGTTCGTCTTTGTCTGTAGGAGACTCGTCAGTGGGGGAATGGCTGCAGAGACTTGGACTGGAGGGCTATGAGCAAGGCCTCCTGCACAACGGCTGGGATGATCTGGAGTTCCTCAGGTACATTTTACACGGACAAGTTGTAGCTAGCACTGTGCACAATGAGATAGACGATGGGAAGAAGTGACACAGCTAGAGCTGCAGCTATCAACAGAAAATGAATCAGCAGCACTGTGATCCTTGGGCGAAAATTGTCAGAAATCCACCAGATCATTGTGCATATGTTCATTTAGAAGACCTGTGTGTTATCTAGGGACATCTAGTGGGGAGGTTACAGATTGCAACCCTCACCTCACTTCCACTACACTTACAGAATCCCCTCTAGTGTTCCTGTCAAAGGCGTTCAGCAACAGACATGGCTGTATGAATAACGTAATAATAAGTGATAAACAGATCAGTTTCTTCTAATAAAGTGTCTGACTATAACACACTACTATACTATCAGTCTGTTCATGTTTTGAGGATGGTTCACTGTTGCTGAATATTCCATCACATATCAGCATGCTCTGGCTTTATTGTCCCATCGTCCCAGCTGAATTATGTTAAAAGGAAATATCTATGCAGTGAATAGTTCCTGTGTGTTCTCACACTCACATACTGTGTGTTGTTTGTTGTGGATACAGATGTTGCATTAAAATATATTTTAGCATCATCTCATCCAGTCGTTTTAATTTTTCCAGTGACATCACTGAGGAGGACCTGGAGGAGGCGGGAGTGCTCGACCCCACCCACAAGCGAATTCTGTTGGAGAGTCTTCGGCAGCAGCAACAGAAATAAACTCTACCAAACTGGCCGGTTCGAACCAGCCGGGCACCACACCAGTTCCCAAGAGGCCAAATCTCAGCTGAACTGAAGGGAGCTGGAATGTGCCAATTAATGCCAGACTGTGCCTTCAGAGGGAATTTGCACTCCATTTCTACCTTTAAAAACACTTGTCCATTTTTCAGACGAACTGTATGTTGTCATTCGTCGTAGAGGTGGCCTTATTTAATAATGATCATTTCAGTCCCTTCCAGCATCACTGCGTAACCCTCTGCTTTTAACATAGTGAGACGATGCAGGATTCAACCAGGACTGGAGAAACAGCCCACCCGGGGTGCAGCTGTGGTCTGCAGAGAAATCTTCATGTGCGTGGCACCATCTGTTCTGACCTGCTGCTTCAAGCTCGGAATTTATTTAATTATGTTCTCTTTGTCCTGAGAAACCTCAACAGGGAGGTGAGAGCATTGTGGAAAAAAAGAGGGTAGGGCTTCGTTTGCCTCCTCAGATCAGACTCTTGATCACTCTGTTCTTCTCAAATCTCACGTTTCTCCCAACGAATGGTCACATTTGGGAAATTATGAGGGAGGAAGCTACTCCAGGTTAATGTCTGGCCACAGCAAGTGAACACTCTTGCTTCCGTAATGGAGACGAACATGAGGTGGCGTCGTCATTAACATTCACCAGATGGGACCTAGCTGAAGTGAACTGGGCTCACGTTTCAGTTTGTACGTCAGTGATGATGTCTGGTTGTTCACATTGTGGGGCGTGTGCCCTCTGAGTCTCTGCGTGTATTTATTTTTTTGTTTATTTTTCATGATAAAGGGAAATATGGAGCAAACCAACCAAATCACACCTGTGTATTTCAGTGGTACAACCTTTACGTGACTGTGTCAACCATCAGTCACAAGCAAGCCGTTGCTGTTCCTGCACACAGTCACCATGTGGTCGGCTGGTTGGCGAGGGAACACACCAGGCCATCACGTGAAAGAATTACCCAGGAAAACTCTCATATCCACAAATCCAGTTTCTGCGATGACGTAAAATGGACGGGCTTAAAATCAATCTGTGTGAACGGCAGCAGTGTTTATGGAATTGGTTAACATAGCCAAGTAGACTAACCAGTGATAATTCTGCTGAAGCCATCGTTGTTTGCCACCAAATTCTCTTTCTCGTTTACTATAACTGATTTATTCTAACTACATACGTGTAGACATGGTCTGGTGTTGGGATCATGGCGTAATTTGTACACATGGGAGAAGATGTCACCTCCCAGTTGACTGAACCACAGAAATCAGGGATGAAACATCTCTGCAGGACATAGATGGTGTTTTTGTGTTCCCTGATGTGACCAGCAGGTGGTGCTGCTACCTAACAAACCTCCTCAATAGATTCCAACTGGAAATGTAGGGAAAATAAGACATGTTCACAGATGTAAGTCCTCCTTTAATGTTGCTGTAAAAGCATCTGACAGTTCAGTTACCTGTTCAGGTCACTTTTATTTGTTCTTAATTTAAATCCTGCCACCTTTTCTGGCTCTGAGAGCGGAAGCAAAAACCCCAAACTCCAGTTGATTGTTGTTTTAAGAGATGCTGTTGTGGATTCATCTTGACATGCCTGACACCGCTGCTTCATCATAGTTTATCACACTAAATTATTTCACTGATTGAACACACGACTTCCCCTTTGCTACTAAAAATACTCTGCAGAAGTACACAAATGTAAAATAATGATTTATTGTGTGAGTATTTGATTTTAGCGGTTTCGTTCATGCCGGGAAAAAGATTCCCCATCTCTGCTTTTTTCCTTTTGTAACCCAAACACACCTTTTGTGTTATGTGCAGGCATGTTAGATATAACCTCAGCTACCTGCCTGCGGTGTGTGTGAGCTCTGCAAACGTGGAACACCTGTTCGTGTGTGTGTTTATTGCCATGTCTTTAATGCCAAGAAGGAGTATCTGCTGTTTAGACGTTTTAACTGTCAGTGTTCTCAGTCGTGTGTGTGTGTTTGTGTATGAGAGTGTTTGTATTGTGTGTTTGTGCAAAAAGAGACTTGCCATCGTCATTTTCTCTGACACTCCATTTTCTTTGTGTAGTCTCATTCATTGGTTATGTTAAGTTAATGTAAGTTGTTCAACCATTTTTTCAAATAAAAATGTAATATCTTTCCTTATTTTTTGAGACGATCTCATTTACATATTTTTATCATCTGCAGGGAAAAAACAAAGGATGAATCGCTTTGGGTGGTGAGATGTCGACCCGCCTCGGAATGAACGTGGGACAGCTTACAGTAAAAAAAAAAAAAGGAAATGTGACCCTCATTTAAGATTTTATTTAAATATGATTTCATGAGCTCAGGAAAACACACAAAAACAGATCATTAAAAACATCACGTAGTGCTTCCATAATGTAGATTTATTAGAATATTCAGAGTAGTGCTATAACGTCTCTTCCACTGGAGACATCCGGTCTTCGTGTTGCTCTGACAGACAGATGCTCTGCAATGAAATCAATCTGTAAAGCAATCGGGAAGGAAATCAACAAAATTCTATCTAATATTTATATTACTAATTACAGGATTTACAGGCAGTTTAAAGAAATATGGAGGCTCCTTACTGACAAAATAAACAATTAATAAATACACATTTCCCCTTTGTCTTTTCAGTAGTTATTTAGAGTAACAGTCCCCGACCCCCCCCCCCCCCCCCCCCCCCCAAAAAAAAAATTCAAAAAAAAAAAAAAAAA
>CAAKHC010000765.1:6468-54758 GCA_901007825.1 Macroramphosus scolopax
TTGGGCACACATCATTTGCCTGGTAGACCTACTTTGAATTGTAGATGAAGGAGAGGAGGGGAGGTGGGACAGCATATCTAAGTGTGTGTGGGTGTTGGCATGTGTTTTCATTTCTGATTTGAGATGTGTGTGTGTGTGTGTGTGTGTGTACGCGTGTGCATGTGCTGTAAAGGCTGCAATAATGATAATAATGATAATGACCTATAGCCCATCATCAGCATCCATCATCGGTTAGTGATGTGTTGGGTTAAGATGGCGGTGGATAAAGACAAGGATGAAGAAGTTATATTTCCACTGTTTCTACAGGTTGTTAATTGTGACAAGAAGATTTTTTGTGTGTATACTAAACCCTGCTAATCACCTCCTTGTAATAATAAGCTTCAAATACATTATCACAACATCCTTGAGGAGGAACTGCTGATTAGGCAACAGGAATTTAGAGTTTTACAGGACTGATAAATCCACATTTATGTTTGTTGGCTGTCGACGATAACAGGTGGAGCTCACAGCGAGGACTCCAATTAAAATCAAAATCAACCCGGCTGCTCGCAATTGCTTTTCCACCTCCACATTGTGCGTGTGGCATAAGCGCTAAATTTAACGACAGCTCAGTTTCACAGACTTGCTGGCTTATCAGACAATTTCCCAATAGTCCCTCTTTTGATCTAGTTTGTTATATTTTAAAATGACCTTTATAGCCCTGTGAGAATACAAGGATTAAATCTTGAGAGTGTGTCACAGGACAGAGTGATTTTCTTCCCCTAGTACTTTGTGTTGCTGCAGAGATTAGACTGAGCACTCAGACCCATCAATATCCATGACTCCTGTTGACTCCTGTATTATCCCCCAACACACACACCACACACGGTGAGTCGCTGCTGTGATGGACTGGGGCTATCTAGACACACACACACCCTCAGCTGGAGACGTAGTGAGGCCATTCCGTCTCCTCACCTCGTGCCCGCCGGCTGGCTGGCAGCCCAGTGTCGACTTGTCAATTGGCCTTTGCACCAAATCAACCACGCTAACCTATCTGACGACCTCAGTAAGGAGCGCACGCACACACACTGCCCGCCGCGCGCACACACAAGCTGTTTCAACTTGCTAGTGTTAGTGCAGAAGTACATTCACACTTACAAGTATACCAACATGTCGAGTACTATGAGTATGTGGTGCACACACAACGGACCAAATGCTTAGTGTGAAAAATTTACGGACGTGTTCTGAGGAAAGAGCCACAAGTAGCATTAGGTGGTGTCGCGTTAGCTTGCTAACTTAACGTTAGATGAGTCCACGAGCCACGCAGCTACTGTAGCCATGGTTACATGGTGAATTCAACCTTACGGTTTGGGTTTCAACATTGTTAAAAACATTTCATATAATACAAGAACACAACTCAACACATTATGTAAAACAGGTTCTTTCTACGTATAATACTGTAGCGTCCCGGTGATGGTGTTACGGGGGAGAAGCTTCTGTGCATGTTATTATGGCCTTGGTTCATTGTTATGGGGTTAATTTGCTGTGGGTGTGGTGTTGATGGTGATTGGGTGACGTTTTCGCGGGATTGGGAGAACCGGAACTGTGGGAAAAGGAGTTGTTCAGTTATATTCTAGTGGTGAATAAAAACAGTTCGGAAAATACCAGCCGTCTCATCCTTGAGTGACCTACTGCACGCTACAATACTTTTCTCTTAATATCCACTCTGTTTTTTTTTTCTCTCCAACACATCACACAGTCGTGATCAGCAGATCGAGTTTGCTCAGTTATGCCGGAGAAAAGCTACCAAACAAAGTATTGCACTTCCACAATGATAGAGATCAGGCGTACGTGAGGCTTTAAAAATCTGCCGATTTATAAAAAAATTGCATATGCATATTTCTGTCTCTTTGTTTGTATTTGCATGTGCAAACAATCCAAACACATTTTGTTTCTAATCAGTGTCTGATCAGGTGGTTGGTAAATAACATTTCGACAATTGAAAATATACTCATTACTTGAATGAATAACTATAAATATATATAACTAAATATTCATTCTGGTGTCTGGTGGCAAAAGTATCATTTTTTCAACCACAAAGTCATTAAATTAACACCTCAGAAGGAAGCTAAGATGTCAGTAAAATCCAAAATATTCCTGCCATCAGAATACTGAGTGGAATTTATCAACGTTTGTTAAACCACCAGCCATGTTGTAATTCCTTGAAAAATAATGTTAGAATTGGGAGCATGATAATTGCTATTTCAATCTTTGTGGCTGTGAGAAACATCACAAATGAAAAGTTTAAAATGAAATTGAATTCAGAGGCTTTTTTCTGAGTTTCTGAGTTTACTGACTGAGTACGATAGACGCCAGCTTAGTTCCCCAGCTAACATGTTTTATTATTTACATTCAACAATATCAAGAAAATAAAAACGCTTGGCAAATACTGTTTAATTACACAAAACAGAAAGTTAAAAACACAAGCTGAAGTCATACAATTACAGTCAAATGCGATGGAGATCCACTTCTCTATTCACGTGGACAAAGGTTCTCTTCCGTCATTCTACAATCCTCTTTCCCCATCTTTCACGCCTTCTGAACCTCTTCTGGAGCGTTGGGATCTGGGTCCTCACACACCCCACTGAGAGCTTGACGTGACCTCCTCAGTCCCTGTGTGGTGTCCTTTATGGTCTCTGTGATCCTGCAATGGCTCCGGCTGTGGGTGAAGACATCCAGGTCTCTCTATGCACCACTGCTCCTCCTAACAGATGATGGACATCGGTAGAGACAAGACAGTGAGACCATTTTTGATTAAGTTGTTTGCAAGATGACCTTGTGACCAAGAGAATCACTACACCGAATGAACAGTCACACAGGGATCATTGGAACTGCATTTGGCATTTCTTTAATGTGAATGTTTGCCTGTAAATCTTCTCTTCGCTCTGAGACCAATTCATGAATAAAAGTGAATCCTGATATAAGCTGAATTGAGTCTTTGGTATACAACAAATTCAATATTTATATGCTTCAAGGAAATAGAAGTATGCCAAGTATTTATACATTAAAAGCCCTTACAGCAGTGCAAAGTTAATTTATGCACAGAGCTCTTTCCTTCCAAAGCTCAGCTGTGTGCATTTACATCCAAGCATGTGCAGAGGCATATTCATTTTGGTATGAAAACACAATTTTGTCTTTGCTCTGGATACAGTGCTGTCGAGTATAAAGGTGTACAATACATGCATTTGTTTTCATTCATGGACATTCTTGTGTGGGCTGTTTGTGGGCCTGAGGAAAACAAAAAATAAAGCAACACTCTGCAGACAACAACCAGCACCAATGTAATATGGGCCACCTTTGAAACACACAAACATACACACCTTCTCGTTTCACTTCCAGTTGGATACAACCACCCACCAGCACGCTGCCGAGTGGGAGGTTAGGCTTATCAGAGGCAGCCTGCTCTGCAGTATGATTGAACCAGGAGGATCTACGGTCATTACCTCGACAGCATGGTTCCAAACAATATCTTTGCCATCAAAAACAAATTTATTCCAACTATAAAGGTTGTGTTATATAATTCATGCATCTAGTGTACTTAAATGACCTCTGATGTGTGTGTGTGTTTGTGTACCTGTCCAAATAAACCAATGGTATCTCCAGGCAGGTAGCTAAGAGCTACACTGCAGTCTGATGATGAAGACAGAAGAAGGAGACGATCGCCATGGATACATGTTTCCAGGTGAGTGACTCGATCAAGGTGAAGGCGGTAACTTTGTAGTAGTTTTGGAGGTTCTTTGGTTACGCCAAGTGTTTTTAAGCAATAATTCTGAGGGGAGAGATGAGCATAGAAAATGACTTTATTGTACGTTATGACAGGTGTTTTCCCTCAGTGGATGTACAAAAACCTTAATGTCTAAATTAATGGAAGGATTGTTCTATACAATCAACGGCAGACGATATTTCACATAATTTGAGCAAAAACAAAAAACGCATGTGCCACTTCTAATAAATACCACAAATTACTGCATTATGTCACAGTGTGTTGTGACGCTGTCAACCGTCCGAGGGCACAACATTGTATACTGTGCAAGCTGCGCAAGATTCTATAGCATACTCCAAACCTACTGGAGGACAGGATTTCTGCCAGAGCACTGAGCTTGCCCAACTTCTTCAACTTTGCTACATACATACATTTCCATAAATTAAACTGGAAGCAAAATGAGACGCATCCATCTGAATTCATCCCCTCTTATACACTGTGACAGAGAGTTGAGCTCTGAATATTGTCGCAATAATACCCGAGAGGGTGTTCTTTCACTGTGATTACGAGCATGACGGTGATGCAGCTACACTTAATACCAATGGAGCAGTCCAAGTCTCTATAATCAAAGTCAAAAAGTCAAAGGCCCCTCCGAGTTATCAGACACTAACTCTTTTGATGTCTAGAAAGTCACTTTGATCAAGTGACTTCGCAGAAACTATTTTTAATTTAACTTTTTCCCCACACGTCAGTGTGTATACCTGTTGACAAGGCACGAGCCATCTTCAAGATGACGGACAGTGTTGTGATTTTCAGTCTGATCTAGTGGAACTATCAAGGTTTACTCCGTCCTTGTTGTCTATCATGCTCTAGATTTCCCTTCATCTGGATTTGACTCTGTCAGCCTCTGTTCTGTTACTGTTCTACACAAATGTCAATGTTGTATGAAGATTCTGATTCCCTTTGATTTAGTGTGGTCAGCTTATATACACCCACCTGTATGTCCCACGTCTTGATCTTTCCCTCCCTATCCGCTGTGACTAAATATTTCCCACAGGGGCTGACAGTCATGACAATAGACCCCAGGTCTGGGTCATGTGCTGTGAACTGTCCCACCAGGCGGCTGTGGAGGGTGTTCCAGAGCCTGACCACCCCTGAACCGCCACATGACACCAAGTCTGCACCACCTGAGGGAAACGCAGAGATACAGATGATGGAATAATTATTGCGTCACCTGCAAGCCCCGGTCCGTCTAAGAAAAAAAGAAAGTAAGTTGTCTGTGTGCTTCCTCCACAAGTCCTCCGTGACTCTTTGTTTGTTGCGTATGTCTTTCAGTGTTCTCTTGCTGTACCGTGCTAGTCCTCGTGTCTTCAATATGGAGTTATGTTTCTATCTAGTTATCTGTTACTGTTTTTGCATGCCTGGTTTGCACCATTTGTTTGTCATATTTAAAAAATACTCAATTATTCAGCACCTGCCTCCTGTTTTTTCCTGCAGTTGGGTCCACCTGCCTCCACAAAATGTGACATTTAGCTGGGAAGCTCTAATTCTTACAAGCATGAATAGCAAAGTTGCTATCTGTTTTGCAACATTTCACCTGTTGCTGAATTCACTGATGTGCGTCCAGGCAAAAACCACATCCTGGTCACGGCAATGGAGTTTTGTGTGTCCTCTGTGCCATTGACACCTAGATGAGAAGCAGGGAAATCACCTAGCACACCAAGAAACAAATTAAGGAAAGAACGATCATGAGCAGAGGAGTAAAAACAAAACAAGAGTTCCCAGCCATGCTTGCAGCTCTGTAGGTCTCAGCATGCTAACATGCGTACAATGATAATACTAACCTGTGGTTTAGTATGTATAATGTTTACTATCTTGGCTTATATACATAGGAGTGTCAGTATATTTTGTTTAACGATGGAGTGGAAGAATTAATACATTTTAATATTCAAGTTTAAAAGTTGGGGGCCTTGAATGTCTGCACCAAATTTCACAACATTCTGTGACACTCATACTGACGCACAAGGAAACCTTTGGTGTCGGATATGCGTAGGGCGTCAACACATTTTATTATAGACTATTCTTTTGCAAAATGGAACCACTAGGCTTTTGTTAATGAGAAAATCAGATGGTGCCAATACAAAGCGAGAAAGTCTGTTTATTGGGAGACTTTGTAGGGGTAGACAAGTGATGGAGTCCCATCGACAGCCGTGCATCAACACTGTAAACAGTAACCATAAACGGTTTACAATGGCTACTTCTTTTTGATAACGTATCACCAAAGTATCTGTGGTTAGGTTGAAGCACACAACATTTGTTAAGTTTTGGGAAAGGCCATGGTTCAGGTTAAAATATGCGCTTTAGTGAAGGTCACACATGTGGCGACTCACGCTGAGACCAGAGCAGTTGCTCCGAGCGTCTCATACTGACCCAGACAGGTTTTCATTGGAGTTAATTGAAAGCCCTGTGCGGCTCATTTGGACACCAAAGGGTGCCTTGAGAACACGGGATGTGAGCAGATTCATCCACCCCTATTTCCTATGTCAAGATATTTCAGTATGGGTCAACGGGGTGGCCTGACTGACAGCCATCCCCAGAGCTGAGACACTGATATTGCTTTAATGCTGAACTCTAACTCGGTGGAAATTGCAATAAAAAGTGGTATTGTTGAACTGATTTCCATTTGTGTGTGCTTTTGAGACCTCGGTTGTCGAATCCTTCGTGCGCATCAAGTAGCCGCAGTTTCCTCAGAGGTTTTTCCGTGTTGTTGTTCCACACTATAATCTCTCCATCGTAGCTTCCTGCAGACATCAGAAGTGGGATGAAATGACACGCAAGGTCACAGGAGAAACTCTGAAACTCTCACTTTGGGTTTTTGTCAAAAATGGACAAGTTTTCAAATCAACCAGGAGTCCATTCATACAGAAAAGAAGGTTAAAGAAGAATATAGGCCATCAACAGAATACTTTTCCATCAACACATGCGTAAAGGTAACACTTTAAAGATGAGACAGGCCTGATCTGTGTTTGCCCAGCAACCATCTACAAAAAGCAAAGCCCAGCTTGCAGAGCGGCCTCTGCCACCGGTGTGTGAACGTGAGTGTGAATGGATGAACGAGGCAGCGCTTAGAGTATCAATAATGTAAAAGGCGCAATATAAAGCAACCCCGTTTACCATTTGTCCAGCTGAAAGTTCAGGCCACCTTGATTAAGTGAGCCTAGGCACAAGTTGTTGCAAGCTTCGGGGCTTCATTTAATGAGAAGTTGGCAAGCAAGACACTGAAACCTGACTTGTGACTTGAGGAGTAATAGCATTTGCTCACCGACAAATAGACTCACTTATTGATCCCTAACAGTTTTATTTCAGACCCCAGGGAAATGTAGCTGCTGTTACATCCCAACACTGCTGTGCACGCACTGGATTGCTACAGTCACAGCTGTAGCACCTATGTGCCAAATTCCTACTCGCACACCATCTCTCACTCACCAAGGATTCCTGGAAGTGGTTTCCTAATTTTATAAACACATTTGTGTGGTTGAAAGTTACCTTAAAAATACATTTCAAAAAAGGCTCTATGGCACATTGTATTACTCGACCTAACTGTGCTGAATGAATGCCGTCCAACATTTCCCTTCCAGAGTGATGCAGGTGTTCAGCCGGGTTGAGATCTGCAGACTACTACGGCCATAGAATACGATCCGCACCATTTCCCTTCTCAAACTTTCGATTGACCTCGTGCCTTGTGTGGAAGAATCTGCATTCATTATGTTTCTCCAGCCATTTATATTCATGTTTGTCCTTTAATTTGTCACCTGTCTGTATATAGATATTATCTGTTTATCGTTTATCTTCTGAGGCAGAAATCTAATCAGGTGGTTCGATGGAAGTGTGAATGTGTGAGTGTTGTGTTTCTGAGAGTGTGTGTCGCCCGCATTAGTCATGCAGCCCAGAGCCAGCTTCTCTGGCGTGTGTGCTTGTGTGTGTGTGTGTGTGTGTGTGTGTGTGTGAGGGAGACAGAAAGGGCTGGAGGTGGTGAACGAGTGCATCTACCCAATATTGAGCTTTAAGATGCAGCTGGATTCACATACATCTTCATTAAATTTGTTCACTTCTGCACTAAACCCTGGCCATTTCTGAAAGTAGGCACACACACACACACACACACACACACACATGCATAAACCAAAATAGATAGCACTAACACAGGGATGCATGTTTATCCAGCAGGACCAAAATATGTGGACGCGTGAACAAGAGCACACTAAGAACACTCGTGTGTGCTTAATCCATGACTCACTATCATGTCAGCAGAAACTTGAAAAAACATTTAGATATTCAGAGCATCCTCTGCTTGAAGAACAGATCAAGGTCACTGATTTCACAGCTTTTCTGATTTCTTCACTTGCATTTCCATTTCTGAAACATTTTGGGAGACTTCTTGGATGCTTGGAGGGTGTTCAGTCTGCTGGATTAAGGGATCCGAGGAAAGAATGAAGAGTGAATAGGGGACTTGAATAAGGTACACAGGAACTCTGTACCGTGCTGTGTGTGTGTGTATGTGTCTGGGTTTTTGACGGTGTGTGTGTGTGTCTGGGTGTTGACAGTGTGTGTGAGAAGCCAGGCGGAACCTCGCCTATAGACGTTGAATATGGATGAGGAGGCTTCAGTCCCACATCAGCGAAATGTTCCTGCTGCAACTTGATTCAACTTGAGACACAAACAAACATGCTTGCATGCACTCACCAAAAAATACAAACACACACACGCAGTCCCAAAGCACGTGTGTGTTCGACAGCACATTTAATTGACTTTTGTCACTGATGGCCATGATGCCACCACTGCTTTCACTTGGCGGTACTAACACTTAATTTGGCATCACGCATTGTTAGATTAGAACTCAGCGTTACTGCAACCCTGAAGAAATATGCTGCCAACTGACACTTATGTGTCATCGCTTTTTGTCCTTGTGCTCGAAGGACTTTGAAAAGTAATAACACCGAAAAATAGTTAATGGGAAAAATAGCAGATAGTTCCTATTGATATTTTGGTTTCATGAACAAATATAATATTAACTCAGTGTTCTTTACTAAATGGTTACAGTAAAAAGAGCGACCACTTTAAAGTAGCATCCCCTCCTTGCAGCTTAACAACAAACACACACACCCTTGAAAGGCAGACAATGCTCTCATTTCTCCTCACTTCCACTGTGAGAGCTCTAATAAACATAATTTAAATTGGGCATTTGGAATAAATGGTAGGTGTAGGTTGCTTTTTGTGTGTGTGTGTGTGTGTGTGTGTGTGTGTCTGTGTGTGTGCGGAAAGACATAAAGCAGACTAACTACGGCGATGAGGTAAATAAATAAAATAAACAGAAGTGAGTGGGGAGTGTCAGCTAGTGAGTGGGAAAAGGAGAAAAAGCCTGCAGAGGAGCTGAACACGTCAACAAATAAATTGGGGAGCGAAGTTGGCAAAAGTTTCCAAGTTCACAAAAAAAGCTCCTGAATTGTGCTTTTGTTCCGGGACCAACTATCAGTTTCCTTCCAAGCCATTTCTCCCTCCCGCTTGGAGAACACCCACTCTCATCTACCTTTCCACCTCCATCCCTCACTTTTTCTCTCTCTATATTTATCTCGGGTTGATGTGTCTCAGAAGGCCAGAGGAGGTCTACAGTGGAAGTCTGCGCTCTAATTGCACACACTGGTAAACTGAAACTTTCAGTTCATATAGGATAAGGTATATAGCTGGTGGTTGATGGTTATAGGAGTGGACCAGTGACCTAAGAATCTAGGAAATCCAAGAAATGGACTAATGCTAGGGTTTGGTATTTGACAGTATGTCGTCTTCACATATTAAAGACCTTAAGAGGCCAGTTCAATCTGACTATCTTTCAGATATTTTAAATATAGCAGACTCTTCCTTTGCTACTTCAGTTAATGGCGGTTGTCATTCTTGAATTGCTGGACCTGACAGCTTGGTGAAAAGGATTGAGTGCCGCTGAGTTGAATCCCAGGGGTAAGCTAAAAATAAAAAATAGGTTTTAAATCATGTGCGCAAACTTTGGTGAAGAGTTCAGCAACAGACGTGTAATAAAAAATAGAGTGATTGAAGGGAAGAGAGAAAACCTCTCTTGCCCTTCCATTAGCCAGAGGCACCAAGTTTTTTTCTGCATTTTAATAAGTGATGATGAAATATGAGGAGTACGACCCTGATTTCATATGCGTGTGTGCGTGTGCGTGTGCCTGTGCGTGTCCATCTGTGCTCTTATCAGCTGCCTGAATCCTCTGGGTTTAATTCTGGGTGCATTTCTGCGGTGTGCTGTGTTTACTTGCGTTATGGCTTTTATGAAACATTACTACGACAAAAGGAATGAAAAACAAAATAATAAATATTAGCGCAAAGAACGGCGTCGTAGCTTTAGTCCAACCCACTACCTGTGTTTGTTTCCTAAACTTACAAGAACAACAAGAGCATGAGAGACAGACCAACAGGGATGACTGTATTAATGCAGAATGGATCGTCTTTAACATCATAAAACTGTAAAATAAAAGGATATATATGTATTTTTTGACCTTTCAGTTCACCTGCCTTTCATAAAGCCCTAATTAGCTTGACAGCTAATAGGCAGTCGGCGGGCAGGGAAAATGTCAGCACACAATGCAGAAAGAACCTGGAAGCTGTTGCTCCTCTAAGGAAAGACTGAATTATCAAAGCGCCCCGAACACGGCATCTTTCAGCCGTAGCATGTACTCAGTGCCAAATAGCCTAAACTCACTTATTGATCCTCCCGTTCTATTTCAGCGCGCAACAGAAGGCTCAGCAATACTCAAGCTTCAGGAACGCTCGGGGAAATGTACTACTGCTGTTACAGCCCAACTGCTGCTGATACATTCACAGCTATAACACATCATGCTAATGTTCCTACTCACACACGCTCTCTATTTGATTGCATACTCGCTAATGTTTCCGAATGGAGAAAATGGGAGATGTTGCTCCTCTAAGGAATGAGTGAATTATGAAAGGCACCTCAAAGGCCAACAAACCAGTGATTGTAGCAAGTGATGCATGTCACGCTTCCATTAATCATAAGACTGGTTTCAGTATTCTTGTAGTTTTGTAACTCTTGTCAAACCAATCAATATCAGAAATGCTTTGTCATGCGTGTTACACACACACAGACACACACACACCTGTGACCAGAGTCTGCGGAGGCTGGAATGCAGCACAGAGCACATCACCACGATGCTGAACACCCCCCTTCCACTCCGATGGCTCAACAAAAGACGTTGAGAAGGAATGCAGACGGAATACTGTTAACATCCTGCGGAGGGAGAGAGAGAGAGACAGAAATTGAGAGGGGATGTGAGAAGAGAGAAAAGGTCGGGAGAAATGTGTCTCAAAAACAGACATCAAGCACAACCTGGTCCATCAGCACTCACACTCACTCTGTCTATCAGATCAGAGATGGTATTAAGGCCCTTCCACACGCTGCTGACCGTACTGGCAAATGCTTTCCATTGTTTTCATGCAGGTACTGTACATTATATATAAATAATGATTCACTATGTTTTCAATCATATGAGGATGTGGATATTCCAACCAGCATGAGGTCTTGATGTCCTCGGTGTCTGAGACACCTGAGCGGAGCACCACATTGATTAAACTGTGGTTCAGGTGGATAGAGACAGGAAATGATACGAGTCATGACAGTTATAATGACTGTATTTTCTTTAACTGCTGCTGATCTGTCATCGCTGCTCGCTTTACCACTGTGATACCCCAGAGAGTAAGAAAGTGTGTGTGTGTGTCTGTGTTTGCGAAAGGAAGAGAGAGAGAGAGAGAGAGAGAGAGAGAGACGCAGTCATAGCACCCGATGATAGCACACTGTTGAGTGTAAAATTATGAGGGTGAAGAGCGGATGTTATGTAGGTATACAACAAACACACACAAATATAAAGCAGTGATGGGAGCGCCCTTCAGCGTCCTGACTCCGTCCAGATGTCTGGTTGGCTCTGAGTCATTGGCAGGCAGTGAGAGCAGCAGAGGACAGCTACTGTAGAAATATGCGCACACACAAGCGTGCACGCACATACAAACTTTGAAAGGTGAAGTCTCTTTCATACACAGTATGCTAACAACACAGTCTATGGCCATGTTACAGCATCACAGCAACTGTATCTCGCAATTTTAACTCCCTGATATTCACCATCACCATATCATTCATATGTTGTTGTACATTCCACATTTGAATGATGAAAACGTAAGAAGTTTGTCATATGAAACTTCTATGGAGTTACCGTATATTTCGTGAGCATGGAATAGGATATTTTGATTACATCATATTTTGTATAGAAATTAGTATCACTCAAAGACAAACTGAATGGAAGTGGTTACAATTGTGCTCTTATTTGGATAATAGCCAACAAATGTATGGAGCACAGAGCAGACCTTTGTTTGCTTAAATTAAATATAGCCTTATCCTGATTACGATTTCTCTACAAACGTTTAATTTGCATGAACAAAGTATTCTTCCTAGCTCAAACTTTCCCATGACGTTATCAGGATATACTCAACTCCACATATTTACTCAAAATAAACTACCACAAATACATGCAATGTAACCAGCTATACTGATTGTACTCTAATCCAATTTCATACCTTTCCCAGCCCATCACCAGTATGCTCCTCTTCAGCAGGAGGATGTGTGAGATATCCGCAGCCCGACCCAGGCCGGCATTCATTCTGTGGAGGCAGCGGCCGTTGAAGTCCCACACCTGGAAGAGGTGCAACACACAAAACAACAAAGACAAAATCACATTTTAATGTCAACGCTTAAAACACCTGTCAACATTTAATATTCATAAGGACATTCAGCGGTAACATTAGTTGATAAAGACACTTGTGTTACCTTCCTCTGCTCGGCTTCACTCCATTACAGCCAGAAAAAGAAACAGAAAGTATCATCTTCACCTTTTTGTATTCATTTTAAAAGGAGTGTATCTTACATTCGAGACCTGATGCAGTTCCTGGGTAACTGTAAATCCTTAAAATATCTTACATTACTTTAACAGCAGCTTGTTTTGTGGCAGTTAATGATTTTGCACAATGGAAACGCTGTCATTAAATATGTAACATTTTTAATTATGAATGGCCCAGAGCTGATGCAACTTGTGCTGATGATGGCTGGCACTGGATCTGTGCTTAGCTGCATTTTCACAAGGGGCCAAAGAGCTTATGGGCTTGATTATATTGATTGCAATGTGCATAATTATTTAATTCACCTGTTAAGAACAATCAGAATCAAACTTGGAGTCATTATGCAGTGCTTGATTCTGGATCGCCACTGCAATCAGGGAGCATCGACATTATATACTTGAAAATGAAATTAAACAACTTAAATCATATGCAATACATTTTTCTGTGCAAAGTAGACGGTGAAGAAAATGCATGTCTGTGTATTAGTCGTATCATGGTTGATACCCAATAAGCGTGAAAAGGTACCGTTTGTATCTGCACAAGCATCCTGAACCATTTTTTGCATTTCACTCAGTTTATTTGGGTTAGTGGTTCACAGCTGCAGGTGAGTAAGTGTGCATGTGAGGGTGCACATCTGTTCACCCACTTTGACCTCTCCGTCAGTGCCTGCAGTAAACAGCCGGGTCTGCGTACCATCCAGCGCCATGGTGGAGATTTCAGCATTGCCATGGCAACGATGGATTTGCTTGACCTTTTGGCCTGTGTCAGCCAGCCAGCAGATCACAGAGGAGGCAGAGTCGCTGCTTACTACCTGGAGAGAGAGAGGGAGAACAAAAGGAAATCAATCACAAGCAGTATGATCCATTTTACGCTGAGAGAAATACAGGTTCCACTGATGATGACGAGCAAAACCATCTTTATGCTTCATTTCTCTTTATTTTAATGCTGAGCCTCTTCTGAAGGATTTATCCAACGGCTGTCAAATGGGAATAAAATAGTAAAAAAATATGTGTGGGGGTGCATTTTTCCAATTTTGAAAAGAGATGTGTTCATAAGGGGGAATACATTAGCTATTTGCTTTGTGTGGTTTTCCTTTCCCTGGATATTAGCATATCAGCTGTGCAAGTAGTGGGAAGAACAAGAAGGAGAAGATAATTATTACTTCAAAAAACTGTACTGATTTACACTTTCTGTTGTCAAATGTATTTCAAACTGAATCAAATCATGATACTTTACTTCTTGTTATACAGTATTCGCCGTGTCTGAGATGAAAGACCGGAAACACCCGGTGGACCAATACATGTATGCCAGACTTATACCGACTTAAGTCATCTGACTGCGATGTTTTTCACTTACCTTCAACGCATTGTAGTGTAACAAAAAGAGCTTGAATGGCCCATACAGGACCACACACCCAGGATGTGCTTCATGCTCATTGTGGACATATCGCATCAATCTTGCTACCTCTCTGGAAAATGAAGTCACAGGGAGTTATTTTGCCTACATACCTGCCTGAACAGACTATTATAGAGCACGCAGGTGACAGGGTGCTCGTGGCTGCTGGTCCTCTTTTCCACCTCCATGGTTTCCAGCAAGAGAAGCAGGCTATTAAAGGAGAGCAAGAGGACTTGACGCTCCTCAACGAGGAACAGGAGAGTCTGTGCATCTTCCTGTGTCCTCGGGAAGACACCTTGTAGACGTTGAACACACAGCTGACTGGACAAGTCCCATAGACACAGCACCTGGAGAGACAAAGGGCTTATACCTGTCCTGTATGGGCAATGAATGATCACATGCACACAAACAAGTACACAGAAACCTACAATGTTGACACTAATTTGGAATAATTTCACAAACTTGGCCTCTTCTAATCAGGCTGACTGCTCTACCAGTTTCTGAATTGCATGTAACCGAGTGTTTCTAAATCAGAATTCCCGAGGAGTCTGCCATATTGCTTTGCGGCACAAAACAAGATGGCTCTCACTGGTCCAAGAGCAGTTCCAGAGGAAACGGAGGTAAAGCTTTCACAGCTTTTGGAATGGCAGATGGTGTTTAAGCAGAAGGCAGATGGAACATAAATCACTTGTAAAATATTCATTCTCTTCAGAAAAGCCAAAGAGAAGGCAAACATGCACCGCGCTACAGGGAGAGGAAGAGCTGCACAAGCACCAAGATCCTCTTTGCAACAGAGAGAATCAGGGTTGACAGAAAGTGTGGTCCTGATGTGAGGAAAAACTGATGTTTATAACGGCAGCAGTGTGAAACAGGCTGCAAATAATCAGATTCTCCTTTTGTCGGTAAAATAAGGTGCAGCAATTAATACCCCAATGATTGCTAATGTCTCTGTATCATTACATTGTCCTCTCCAGCAGAGTGCTGCACACACAGACACACACTCCTACCTTCTCTTTGGAGTAGCTGATCAGTTGTTGCTTCGCCTGGATGAAGCGAACGGCGGTAACGGGGCTCGTGTGCCCGCTGAGCGCACACACCGGCTGTGAGTTCACACAAGGGTTCCACAGCAGGACCTGATGATCAACACCTGCCGTGGCTACAATCAGATTTGTCGAATCAGAAGAGGCACTGCATTTAAATTCATGAAACCGTTCCGCTTTAGTCCCCAATTCAATGTTCAATTAGGCATTTGACAGCTCTGATGCGTGTTTATTCCTTTGTGAGTGTTTGTTAGGCCTTTGATTTGGTATAAATTTGCATACATACAAATAAAATTGATTTGACAAGGTAAATGTGACCACTTGCTTAATTACAATTAATTTCATGGGTGATGTGAGTCAATATGGCCCATCGCACTAATGGGTCCTCACCTATCAGATTGAGTCCTCGGTGGTGGTCCAGGTCCCACACTCCCCTTTTTGTGAAGAAACAAGTGACTCGTAGACGCTTGCTTTCCTTTTCCCTCCAGCCAATTACCAAACTCCTCTGTGGTCTGGTGCTGCACGACACAAAGGCCTCCAGTGAGCCCAGGTAAAGCACTGCAGGAAGCAGACAAACTTGTTGTTTCTGCTAATTTTTTACATTTCACTCAATTCATCAGTATATTAATATGTTGTTTGTTATTGCCTTGTGAACCATAATTAGGAATATTAAGGAATATTCACATACCCTGACTGTGGGGGAAATGTGTGTCTTGAATTCATAGAAAACATATACACCTTCATTAAATAGTATATGCACATATCCTGTCTACTTTCTCACATGTAAGGTTAGTTTCCTTTTTTTCCAGCCGTCAGCAGCTGACAGGGCAGCAGAAGTTACTGGAAGAGGCGATAATTAGTTTTCAACAAATTCAAAGTAGAACAACATTGCAACAGATTACGATGACGCAATACTGTTCATTTTATTTCATTTTCTTCAAATTAGATACTTCCTGTTGACGCCAAAATGCTTTTGACCAGAACTTTAAAGGACATCCACTTTCTGAAATGACTATGCTAAATGTGCATTGACCGCAACCCCCGCTGTGCTGGAAAAACAACCAATCCACATCACAGCTATCAGCACAGCTTAGAATTAGGCCGGTGTGATTTGCTCAGTGGTATTACAGAAAAAGTAATGGATCTTGCATCACCATCTATCTCAATTAATATTTTGATTGAGAACATCTAAATTGGATGCCACACATTTCTATTAGAGGCTGCTCAGCTTTCAAAGACTGCACAAATAAGTATGAGTTTGAGCTGGCATGTGACAGTCTCGGGTCAAAGATCAGCCGACAAATAATTACGTCTGATTACATTTCATTCATCATAACTTTTCTCCGCTCCGAGAATTAAAAGTGGACTTTCAGACAGTGTCACATGACTCATCATTGCTTAATGAGTCCTTCTCTCGTTCACTGACACATACAAATCATAAATGAAACTATTTGGGATGCAGACCCAGTCACGCAAACTCTGCTGCAGCCTGTTTAACCGGCGTTGTCGGATGTAATTCCACTTTTTATTGCTGTGAGTTTAGAATTAAATGAGGAACAGCAGGAGTCATATCTACATCAAAGCAAACCTCCCTTTGTGCTGTGACAAATCAGTGCCCATTTTTGGGATATTTTCTGTTACCTACGTGCTACCATTTACTCCTAATGCTGTTTTTCATGTTTTTGACAACAGCAATCAAAGAATATGTTCCCGCATTTCTCACTCACAAGCAGACATCCTACAACTCTCCTCTCTTACCTTTATGGGCACGTGTGAATCCCAATTTCCTCCTAATTCCCTCTCACATTTCCCCTCAGTCCCTCCCGACCCCCCCCTTCCTCCCCCTTCTCTCTGGTGGCCCGTGAGCCCGAAGGTTTGGAGGTCTGGATAACCAGCCATGTCTAATTGTACACAGCCCACTCATACTGTGGGGTGGGCAACTTCAAAAGAACAGCACCAGCACCCCAGAGGTATGCAAACTCACATATACACTCGCACTGGCTCCCTTCTTTCTTTTCTCGCACTCTCAAAACACCACAGAAGCACACACAGACACACACAGGAAGCCTTAGCATACGCTCTCTCTTGGTTCTGTTCACACGCACGCTCCCACGCGGCTTTAAAGTTTTCAATTAACCAGCGCTTTTAATGTTTTGGCATTGTCTCCCCTGTTTCCCCTTGTCTTGTTTTTCCTTTGTTTTCCCATTTGTTGTGCTTATTTATATGTACTATATTCTTGTTTTCCCTTTTATCAGGATCTCCCCTCTCAGCCAAGTTAGTCTCAGAGCGCCGCCGCTGCTGATTCATTATCAAACAGCCCAATGACTCTTCAGAGGGACTCGAGCCGAGTGATGCAATCGAGATACAACTAAGCGTCCTCTTTGTTACCCGGGATGAGCTGAAGTGGGGAGTCTCAGGAGGCTGGACCTAAAGCTCTAACTTTTTATGCCGATTGTCAAAAGGCTTGCTATGGACGACTATAAAGTGAATGACTCATGATTGTGCGTGTGTGCGTCAATGACAGAGACACACCCAAGCATTTCCATGCGGTTGCGTAAGCCCTTAAAGTAGTGACACTGAAAAAAGAGCAAGAAAGCGCCGGCAAAGTCTCTCATCCTGGGTGTCAAGGTGAGTGTGTGTGCATCCCTGAATATATATTTGTGATGTTCATTCCTGGCTTTTATTTTTCAACTAATAGAGAACTACTTTAGACCGGAGTATGAGGATGAAAGAACAGATCTGGGTTGAGTTAGACATTTTTTGTGTGTGTGTTTGTGTGCCTACCTTTTCTAACCCAGGCCGGCTCATGTGCTTGGTGTGTCACTATGTAACAAGAGCGATGTTTTCCTCTGACCACCTCGTCCCACAGCACGACGTCCGCTGAATCGGAGTCCGTCCGCAGACTTTGTCTCTCAAACAGAGAAATACGGGCCGACGTGAAATATAAAGCAGTTACCTGGGAAAACGCACGCGACACACAGTTAAGAAGCACTGAATTAACACATGAAGACTATGTTCTGTCCTCTCCCTCATCTTCCTTAGTTTCTATTCTGTGTACATCACCTGTCCTCCGATGTCACCTATAGTGAGGACAGCCTGATCTGGGTGGGAGGGGTTCACCCAGTAGTCTAGACACCAGGGAGTAAACTTCAAACCCTGGAGAAGAGAGAAAAACAGTCCATGACAGAATATTGACTTTCTCCATGTTATATTCACACAGTTTGCCAGCTTATACTGTTGCCATTCGTTGTCAGAGGAGTTTCATATATAGAGGCCTTTTTTTCATAATATGATGATAGAAGTGTCGAACCTGGAGTTTATACTTGCAGCTGAAGTCCAGGTTAGGCTGCATGTCGTAAAAACACACCTCCTTACTCGTGAACGACACGGCTATCTGAGAGCAAGAAATCAGGAATGAAACAGAGAGATACAGAGACGTTACATGAATAAGATATATTAATGATTCAACAATGTTTTTCTCATAATTGGTGAATAACTGGAATATCTCCAGTCTTTATTATACGACAATATTAAATCTGTCGCCCACTAATCTGAACATTAAAAAAATGCTAATGAACCGCATTGATCAATAATTGATGCTCTCATCAGTGAAAAATGCATCTTTATTCTCTGAATATTATTCAGCAGCTTCATCTGTTTGCGATGTAATTAACCAAAACCATTCATCAATAATTCATTGATCGGGTGTTTGTTTACCTCGTGTTCGCTACAGTGGCTCTGAGTGCAACATGTAACAACACTGGTCAACAGACAAACACAACAACAACAACTCACAATGTAGGACAGGCAGAGACAAGAATTCTCATTTCACAAGAAGAGCAATGAAGAGAAGCGAGAGGGTGTAAACTCTAAGTAGCATCCCACTTCACATGTGTGACCAGTCAAGGAATCCATGGAAATCTACTTCCACCAGTCTTGATTATATAAACTGTGAATTGACTTTGGTTTGGTCCAATCACAAACAGTATGAGGTAGTGTATCCCCACATTTCTACCTAGATGAATCATTTGACTGATGACTTGTTACGAGGCCTTCTAAAGAGATCACCTTGTGTACGTTGTGCATCAGCACCACGTCTGTGACCCACAGGTCTTTGGGTCTGACTGTGCTGTGTTGTAGTCGATGAGTGTGCAGGAGTGACGAGTCCTCGCCGGACCGCAGGCCCACAGTTCCTCCTTTACTCACTGTGAGGTACTGAGCCGAACTCTGCAGGTACAACACCTGAAATCACAGAACAACACCCGATTACTTGTTATTGGCATTTGTCACCTATTTTGACAGTTGAAAGTGTAGGAAGACAGAATAGATGACGATAGACGAAGGGTGTGACATGCACCAAAGGTTGCTGCATGCAACTAATGATGTGTATAATATATCTTAACCATTAGGATCAGGCTACCGGGACGCCCACTGCAATATCCCAACTGAGGGCAGTTGGAGTCCAGAGATGACATGTACGACTGAACCGTTTCACAACTAACATAGTAATGCCCGACATGTACCACCACTTTTCTTTTGCTCTGCACACGGACTGTTTACCTGCATGGTAGGATACAGTAGCTTCATCAGAGCTTGCAGCTTAACAAATTGAGAGACTGAACTAAAGCATTGAAGTTGAGCTGTTAGCAGTGAAATGCTCCGTCGACCTGAGAGGAACTGCATGATAATTGTTTGAGGGTTCATCACCTAAAATGACCCCTGTCACTTTTTAACTCTAACCATTTAAATATTGAATACCTGTGAGCGTTGTGCCTTATTTTACTAGAAGAGCAACAGACAGAAATTAATCTTCTACTTTTCTAGTTTGAGTGATTGCAGTCTGCGTCACTTCGGACGGGCTGAGGAGGTCAGAGCCTCTCAGCCATTTGGAAAACAACTGACACAACATTCTGACATTCTCAGGACCGAAAGATTAAAGTGGTGAGCCATCACTTTATCCACGGCGGTAAGCACTTTATACCAACCGCTTAATTTGCATACTAATTGATAGATGTTAAACTTAAGGGAGTCCGGAGCCATTTATCTCAAAAGAGGTGTGCCATTTTGATGAGCAAGACCCTAATACTCCCGACAGCTCCTGACATAACGTTTAATGATGTCAGCAGAGTTACGGATTTTCCAGCCGCTCACTTATTATGTTTTGGAAATAACAGCTTCAATAAATCATCAAAATCATCAAAATGGGCATCATGTTCAGACCTTCACAACACCGACCTCTGTCTCTATAGGAGGTCGGTAACCGTTTACCTTTTGCACCGGGTCTCGATGTGGGCAGGTCAGAGTCCGAGGTGGCTTCCAGCAAGGCGCACTGCCGATTCTGGTGTTTTTCATTCTTTCAGAAAGCTCCAGAAGTAGAAAAGAGCACAGCCCGCCCCAGTCGACACGTCCTTCTTCCTTCACGGCATCGCTGTCCAGAAGAAGGCCACGGTGCTCTTGAGTGACAACCACACTGTCAAACAGGAGGCCGTAGTCCTCCTCGGAGCCGCGACCGACTGATGAACAAGCCAAATCCATGAATTCGCTTCTGGACAAGGAACGAGATGCCCCCGAGGTGTCCTGTGGGAAGATCAGCATGATAGGGACACATTGCACAATGTCTGCACACTGATCATTAGAGTCTGTCCAGCTTATAGTGTACTGCAGTACGTCCTCAAGTTTCTGAAGCCTTTCTTATCAGACCTGGAACACACTAATACATTAACTGTATTGTAATGTGAGACTTAATAAACTGACAAAAACAAAGGCTCACCAGGAAAAGGCTCTGGAGCTTTTTATAGTCTTCAGAGTTCATCCTGCTCTCAAGCTGTGCCACCTCCATCCTCGTTCCCATGGTTACGGCTCAGCCCTGTCAATCAATCAACAACACACTGAGAGCGCGTATGTTTGTGGGTCTGCGGGGAAGAATCACAGTCAAATAATTGATTCCCTGCATTCCTAGTTGTTACATGATGAAGAA
The DNA here is from genome assembly GCA_901007825.1 of Macroramphosus scolopax. NCBI lineage: Eukaryota > Metazoa > Chordata > Actinopteri > Syngnathiformes > Centriscidae > Macroramphosus > Macroramphosus scolopax. Next base: position 27,596 of record CAAKHC010000765.1, read on the forward strand.
ACGATATGTTAAGAGCTCAATAATCCCTATCCACATCTGTTACACAGCGGGATGTCATGTCACCGTAATCACTCTCGGAGTCACAGAAGCAGCAGAGATCTTTTGTTGACTCTGTTCAGTCTATCCAACCGTGTTTGTGTCGAACCGTGTGCAAAGGTCTTTCATTTTCGGCGGAAATTTCAATGGCTTTCAACTGAGTCAATGGGTCCCATAATTATGTCTCAGAAATGGTGGGCATGCTGCCAAAGCTTGTCAAGTTGCTGAAATGTCATGTAATGTGACATAAAGTAATGAAGTCAAGTAGACGAGCAACATGAATTATAGAGTGAATGAAAGGTAGGGTTTGTTATATCAGCCTGTGTAATGACTAAAAGCACTTTCAAGGTCTCAAAGATGATGACGAAAATGTCCTTTTAACATTCTATTAAACTCTACGAGGGGCAGTGAAGGACAGAAAATATTCTGTTTTCTTTTTTAGGCTGACGTAAATGTTTACGAGACGAATTCAGTGGAAACGACATCCGACCGAGCTGAGATGTCGATGACAGGCTCTGTAATAAAACCTTAAAAGCAGTGAAGCCTTTGAAGCTGAGCCTTTTTTTTTGCAGTGCTGATAGACTATGGCATGATCAGGCTATCTTATTAAATCACTCACAACAAGTAGCAGACTGCAACAGATACGCTCAGAGTGATTAATAAACAAAGAGTGATGGAACCTTTGGGACAATTTTAACATTACCTTCAATCAACTTAAACAGGCGCAGGTCTATAATAGTCACACACAGTACCCTGGATTTTGGCCTGATGTGTCATACATATAGCTGTTTGAAGGTAAAACACATGCTATCACACTTCCCTCCATCGGCTTCAGTGCTGTCGAATCCGTGGGAAAACTATACTCACTTGAAAGGGTTTGCCTCTCCGGATGGCTCCTTCAGCTCAGCGTTCGACTCTCTTGAAACTGTCACTGCTTGATTCCTGTCTCAGCTGTAACTGAATAATGACAAGCTTGAGGCATAGCATCACTGTCAGGTTAGCTGTAACTTGTCAAGCTTGCCACTCACACATATGCATACGCACACTTCAGCTAAGCTGGTTTTAATCGTTACGTTTTTTAAAGAAGAGCTGGACTCTCAGCTAATAACAAAAAAAACAGACTTACCAAGACAACCAATTTCATCCTGTCAAGCCACAATAGATGTTCACAACAAACCACCCCTGTTCTTTGAGGTAGTGAAACACAATTTTTAAATGTATGACATTTCAAACAAATCTTCAGGGTCTTCCATGTAGGAGATTTGTCTTATTCCAAGAGTCCAAGCTGTGTGTCCGGGGGTTTGTCCAAGCCAGCGATGTCCGAGAAGCAATCAACGTTAACAGCCAAGGCTACAGCTCACATACCCACAGAGAGTTAACTAACTGCCCCCAGAAGTGGAAGCGGCCGCACACACACACACACACAATCCTTTTCTTTTATTAGGCTTCACTCTCAAAGACCCATGCTAAGTTTCCTGGCAACCAAGTAGTCAAAAAGAATTGTATTGTGAGTCCTGGCCCTGCCGTCCGTATGTAACACAATGTGAGAGCTACTTCTATTCACAGATTAGACACTGGAGGGAAGACAATCTTATTATTACCCAACACACACACATAAACACACACCATAGTAACAGTGCTGCGCTGCACAGGAACATTATTGTTCTACTGCCACATGCTACAGTCATAAAAGTGTTCAAGACTTTAAAAGTGCTGAGACGAACCTGGACTTGGGCAAAACATAACGCACACTATCAGCGCCATTTAAGTGCCTCTGAAAGGGCATCATGTGGTCAATCTTAGCTGTACACACAACGAACGAGGACAAAAAGTCTATTGGCATATGTTAAACTAAAACAAATACATCGCCTGTATGACTGTGAGCGTGAATACACACAGCAGTTCTACACCCAACACAGATATCATGTCCCCTCAGTGCTGTTTCAGTGACCACAAACCAATCCCTGCGTGCGATTTAATGGCCTGGAATAACTTGAATTAGCTGATTACAGTGGTTGTCAACGGTGACAGGATCAGAAAATTAGGTCTCAGCAATTTCAATAATAAAGCTTTAAAAATTAACACTATCACAATTGGATTACAGCGGTGCATGTAGGAGCCAGTGCGGAGCCCAAAATAGCCCCGCACAAATCCACCATGGAAAATCCACTATTATACAGAGAGAAGAATGAAGTTGCTGGAACGGGAAAATTGGTGCGGATCATAGTACTGGGAGGAAAGAGATGCAGTCGGGAAAAAAAAGAGAATAGAAGGGCAAGCGAGTGGAAATGAAGTACTTTCATACAACAGTGCAGATCGGAGGAGATTCACGTCTGAGAATCTTTCCCAAACTCTTTGCCACTTTTGTTGAAGAGGAATTTCAGTATGGCTTATCTGATATGTGTTGGTGTTGTTCCAACATCGTAATTAATGGGAGAGTTAGTGTACAGGAAAGAGAGTAATTATAATGTTGTGAGAGCAACACAGTGATATGAGATCATACACACTGTTATTTCATTTACACATAATCAAACAACAGCGCAATGATTAAACATAGAAAGAGGATATAAGTGAATTAATAAAAACACCATAACAAAGGATGGCAGAAACAGCACTGCCCAAACAAAAAATAAAACCTGCTGGAGGGTGGTCAGGCATGTCTTTGTGTTAATTAAGAGGCTAAAAGAAAGAGATGGGTTTTTCAATAGGTTTAAATGGAGGGGGAAGATCTAATCGTTGGTGGCAGACTATTCCTCAAGGGACAACAACTGAAAATGCTCAATCACCTTTAGTTTTTAGCAGGTTGGAGGGAAGTAAAGTGCAGCTGGGAGATCTACTGTAGAAGAATTAGTGTTCTTTCAGGATTTGTAAAAAAGGTGAGCAAATCATCCGTTACTCTACAGAAGGCGGGCTCTCTGCTGTGGTGTGTCCTTTACGCCTGGATTATACTGGATTGTAAGTGGACGCCTGCAGCTCCTGACACGTATCGCTTCTGTTTAAAGCACTTTCTGGAGACGGCTTGACGTTCCATTTGTTTGCAATAAATCATCATTGGTATTCGTATTCACTGGCTTGAGTGTGTCCTGCTTGCAAGCATGTTTAAAGCCTGGATTTTTCCTTAAAGCCAGTCTGCGTGGACATCTGCATAGAGCCTGCGTGTACACCCTCTGATGACAATATCTATGCCACATGGACGCTCATGGACCCTTGTGAACACGCACCGAGTATGACAGCCAGCTGGGACAGTAAGCTATTAAGTAATGATGAAATACTGGGCCCAACTTCGTGGAGGGAAACTGGTTCAAAGTTGATGACAACTGAGAAGCATAAGCTTAGCTGTGGAATCTGACTGCTACTTCTTTGCATTGTACTTTTGTCAGACATTCGCTGCCACAAAACTTTTAAGGACATGAGAAATCTAATTTTCTGAATACTGAAATACTTTTTTAAGACCCACACAGAAATGAACTGAGCGGGAAAATATATGAAGCAATGAAGAAATATCGACTTCAGAATCTGATAAAAGACCAACATAAAAGAGAGCTAAAAATCCCTGGCAATTACTGTCAACCTGATTTGCTTTGAACCTCAAACTACCTGATCTCCTATCTACGCCACAGAATTATAAGTTATACAACCCAAAATAATAAAAATGTCTTTAGACATTACAAAACCTCATTTCACATATTCTCTAATCAAATCGTGTGTGGGTGTGTGTGTGTGCGTGCGTGCGTGCGTGTATGTGTGCGTGCCTGCGTGCGTGCCTGAGTGTGTGTCCTCTCAGGCTTCTACACCGCGGTCTTGCTGGCCTGCAGTATCATGTTGCTTTGGTTGGTTGAGCCCGTTTGGCTCTGACAAACACGTTTATCACTCTGGCAACAACCATGACAGGAACACAAGGACACACATGTCTGTCATACAGCGAAGAAACCATGGCAACAATATTTGGATTGATCCAGGAAACACTTTGATCCGGCTGCAATGGAGAATGTCAGGCTTCAGAGAAAACAAGCCAGCATGAATCCACAGGAAATGGGTCAAAGGAATTATTCAGCAATGGTGGATTTGATAGAAGCAGGCTTGTGATCAAACGACAACCAGTTACATGGCGGTGACAGTGTGTGTGACTGTGCATGTGTGTGCGTGCAGGCATGCACGTCTGTGTGTACACAACTATAACATGTGTTGATAACTGTGTGTGCATGTGAAAAAGAAAAGGAACGAGAACACACGAGTGAGTACACAGAAAAGCAAAGGGAGAAACGCGTAATTGGTCTTTAAACTCTTAAAACAGAGAATGAGATAGAAACAGTGTCGTACTTTCCATCTTTGAAGAAGGTTTGAAGAGTGTTGCTGAAACTCTTGGAGCATCACACGAAGTCTTTCTTCTGCTGTTCCAGCGCCTTGACCAATAAACAGAGACAGCCTTTCAGCTCCGTTTATTGCAGAGGAACTGTGTTTGTGCGTATGTTATTTCTAATTTATGTATCTACTTACCCGTCTATTCTGATACTGGTGTTTCCTGCAGACCTGTGTCTAGCTACTCATTTATGGCACTGGTAGTGTCTCTGGGTGACAAACACAAATAACTGCAAGTTAAAAAATCTGTCTGTTTTCATGCCAGAACAACAGTACTTTGATCCTGCTCATTGTCTCCCATTCTTGCCGTTTTCCTCACAAACATGTTTGCACCTTAAGCTCCACTGGAAATATCCCACTGCATAACTTCAGTTTTTTAGCATTCCCTTTGAATTGTTTTTTATTTCTAAGCCCTCCACTGGGTGAGTAACTTAAGCAGAGACTCAAAAAGAGTATTGAATTTCATCAAAATAATGATAAAACGGGCCAAGAAAATGATTTGGATTTCTATATTTAGTGTGAGCGTCTGTAGTTCTGCCATGACTGTTCAAGGACATAGAATATATACAACGATCTATAATACAATGATCAGTGTTTGCTTCATGTTTTGTTAGAGTATCAACTGATACTGTGTTGTAAGATACCGCTCCTTATGAACTACTGTGTTTAAGATGCTAACTTGTTTTGCCTTCACCTTGTCTTGTGCTGCCTATTACTAATATAACGTAACGTCCATGTCTCATGTCCAAATTTAATTATTTTGTTAACTCAGCCAACCAGAGTCTTTCATTAAGTATTCTGCTCATATGGTGCTATTTTCACAAATGCAATGCAAGCCTGACTTCATCTAGACTTTACCTGAAGCTTAGTGTCAGAATGTCCAACTCAGTCCGACAGGACATTAAAATGTTGTTACCCTGCCAGTCCCCGAGTACAAAGTCTGTGCAACGTCCGATTGAGCTCATGTGGAAAATGGAGCACGTCATTGTCTGGAGAATTTACAGCTAGCGAATGATCATGTAAATGAGGCTGCTTTCGTGCGACTGGCATGAAACCAGAAGAATAAGAAGATCTGAGGGTGAAGAATAAGGGTTATTTAAAGGCTGGTTAAAGGCAGTTGTCGAAATCATCAGACAAATTCAAACAGTAAGAGACTCGGATGTTTATGACCGATTTAGAAACCTGTTATGTGAAAGCAACGTATGTCATGTCCTGTCTTCTGCTAAGGCGATGCTCCCTGCCTAAACCAATAGGAGTTTTTCGTGTAGGTGAGAACGAGTTTGACATGAGCAATCTCCTATTGTGTTCTACTTGTGAGAAATGGCAACACAAGACCTTGTCTAACCTGGTTCTCTGGACATTGTCTGGATCCCATATGAGAAAATAGCTAAAAAACTCTTTGCTTATTAATGGATAACACAACAAATATCTTAGATCAACACATTGAATCAGAGCTTTAACAATAAACAGTTACAGAAAGAATATGTATCACCTATTGGAACAGCTTGCAAATGATCTATAAGGATATTTTCTAGCGACGTATCTTTAACAGTCCGTTTTCCTAAAATGTTTTTGTGGAATTAAACCTGGCGTGTACTGCATACATACACATAAACGCACTGGTGAGTGTGTCCTACTTGATGGTCTGATGGCCTCCTTTGTCATTGATCTCATATGGTATACTGCTGAGAATGTGTTTCAGTGCTCCAGCCCTCTCATTCAGCTTCTTGAACTCTGACTCCTGCCTGTCAATCATGAACTCTGAAAACACAAAGAGGAAGGGGAAAAAAAATAGATCTTTGACTCTTCAGTGACAGGCATGATACCACACTTGCAAATAACTGAAGGGAAAACTGCAATGAAGCAATGAATGACACCTGTTAAAAGCACTTGTCTACAGCCCGAATGGATAAAATGGATACAAGATCGAGCGTACGTGTGTCCACACACAAGCGACAGTGGTTACGTTCGTTAGGCGAAGGTGTGTGCGCCACACAGGAGCTAAATCTAAAATTAATCTTAAGTGTGTGAGTGTGTACATGTGAGCGTCCCAGCCTCGGTGTACCATCCATCACTGTACGCTGCACAAGGAACTCATTTACAAACAGAAACGAAGGAACATTTGAGAGCAGGGCCGAGAGGTGATTTGTGGAGAAACAGCTCCCCCTAGTGGATAATTGGGCTCATGTAAGATGGCAAAAAATAAACAGGCTGTGACACCACTGTTACCAGAGCCAAGATAGGTTGGTAATTATCCAGCTCGGAGCAACACAGTCAATATCATGCCAGTCCCTTCTCCAGAGAACAGCAAAGTGGAAAGGTGGACTTAAAATATGATAATAAAAAACACAACGTTGGCATGTACCATTGACCTTGTACTACACTTCATCCTACCTTTAACATTGGCTGCTGTCATGCAAAGGAGAGACTCACTATAAGTCATCTTTATATTCTTCTTCAGCAGTATTTTCTGGGTCATCCCTGGGTTTTCATTCTCTGCCTGGGACACACAAACACACTGATGGTCATATAAAACGTATCAAATGTGTAAATCAGTAGTTTCTAGTCAAATCTCTTTTTGTTTACCTTCATAAAGGCAGCTCTCAATGTCCGTCCTGCTGATACGTTGACTTTCTCCAACAGCAAGCTATGACAAACAAACATAACAAGGCTTAGCTCTGACCACGGCCTCTCTTCTGTCCTAAAATGGAATTCTGCAGACAGAACACACAAGCCAGACATCCTGCAATATGAGACGGGGGCACTAATCTTATCACTAACCCAGGCCCATAGATCTGCCTGCCAATTTGCAGTTCGTTACACGTGTTCATTTGAATTAAAGTTAGATTTCCTCTCCAGCTTCACAGAAGGAACACACAATTCTGTGGAAAAACACAGAGATAAAATCAGAAGTTGTATCAAAAATGAGATATGAGATGTGCTGTCACAACCCCCTCGGCTAGAACTGTGGAAATTGCATTAGAAATCTTTTTTGGCGTTTTACTTTTTCATCGCAGAGTGGACAAAAGAGACGGGTGAGATTTCTACTTCTATACAGCTAATGATTTGGAGTGGGAATGGTAATTTTTGCGTTCCATTTTCATGAAAGTGCTGATGTGATTTTTGCAAGACTCTCTAACAGACGAGCATGAGGACTTTTACAGAGGCCTCTTACCGAACTGCAGCTCCTGTGATTTGGATTTTATACCTGACCATTTAGGGATTCAAATAATATTTACATCATTTGTGCAGAAATATTACATGGCCAGCTTCCCAAACCAAAAGGCCAGCCTGGAAAACTGTGGATGTCTGTTTCAAACTGTTAAATACGTTGTTCTGTAATAAACCTAAATACTGCGGATCCTTCTGGAATCACTGCTGCACAGACTCTGGTCCCACATTAGATCACCAGCACATTACAGCAGCGCTCCATCAATGATATTTTGGCTTCATTTCTGTACAGTGGGACTTTTTAACTCCGGCAAGCAGACGGCTCTTTAGTTCATTAGGAGCTTCATTTGCCATCCCACTTTTGCACATCATAAAGGTTTCAATTGGGACCAGTGTGGAAGTGCCTTTGCATTATTTAGGATTATTAAAGAAGAATTAGTCTGTGTTTTATCATGGTCCAAACATTTGTAAACAGCTGCCACTGTTAAACAACCGCAGGCAGTCTTTCTACAGTTCTTATGTTAAAGATGTATTAGTGGATGCAATATACAATCATTACTGGGACCAGTTGTATAATGTTGGAAACACTGGCTAAACAAAAAACATCTCAATTCAGCTTGAGGCCAAATGGGTTCTATGAAATTCATTTCAGTCGGTTGTGGAGGCAGTGCTTTATTACTTTTGGGACAGTGTCATCTTCATGTTCCATAATCCTAGAGAGCGGATGGAAATAAACATAGGCCACAGTGTTTCCTAGCAACCAAAATCAAATGGTCTATATTGGTGTAGGTCCTCAAATTTGTATACAATTAAGACAGGTTTTTTCTAACTACAATAAATAAATACTCCAAACATTTTGTTATGAGGAATAACATCCCCTGCAGATAGAAACAAAATTGTGTTTAAGATTTGTAATGCTACCAAACCGTAATTAAACAATTAGGGGGTTGTCAATCTTTGTTAAGTTACAATAACGTTTAACAATCTGGTAAAGATAGACCTACATTTCTTTGATTATATATGTGTGAAGACCAGGAAGTGGAGGGAGGATGGTACTTTCTGCATATGTGACCCAGTTTTCCTCATTATACATTTTAAATATAGATAACAGACATTTCCCGAGGTGGATGTTTCTGACTTGTCAGAGACAGCAGCAACAAACACAAATGCTGGTTTATATTTAGGATCGGTGGTCTCAGGGTTTTGTGTGATGGCTCACGGCTAAACTTTAATCACACACCGAAACACAACAGAATAGTGAATTTGAACCGCATTATCTTATCTATTCCTTAGGTTTGATGGGAAATACTTTGGTTGTCACTGAGGAAAGTGTGAGTAATGTTAAAGAGTTCCTACAGTATTACACGGCACACGGATACAAGAATGCACTTGCAATACCATGCGGTTAGAAATGGTACTAATAGGCTACTCATTTTTGCATCGGTACTTGTAATACAACCTGTATTTCCTGTGTTGCATCAAAGCACGACAGCCAGGCTGTGTGTGTGTGTGTGTGTGTGTGTATATGCGTGTGTGTGTGTATATGCGTGTGTGTTTGTGCGTGTGTGTGTGCAGCTCTGCTTCCAGCTTTCACAGTGACAAAATGAGAAGCTTGGCTGCAAATGCAATTGCCAATCATTCACGGCTTGTCGACAAAGCAAATGCACCGCTTACACAGCCGACAGTCAGGGCAAGCCCACAGACACCAACAAGCCCATCTGTAAATGAAGTTTCTACATAGACTAAAGGAGCTCACGTGTCCACCTTGGCAAAGGGTCTTGACGAACAGACATGGGGACCTGGTAAACGACTTTTCAAAGAAGGGCTGGTCAGCAAATGCGATTTATATCGTAACTACATCCTGCCCCTGCCCTCAAATATGAAAGAAATATTTTTCACCATCTTAGTTTGACGAGGCGACTAATGCAATTTGTGTGCATGTCTATATGCAAACACAACATTCACGGGTAAAAGTTAACTTTACCATGAGTTGCAAACTGCTGTGCTCACAAGTATTCAATCAATCCTACCAGTTGTAAACTATCGGTACCAATAATGGCATTCAGGGAATGTACTTTTTTTTCAATAATTATTTCAATCACTAGGAAATACACTCAGCAGAGCAAAGACCACCGCCAAATTGTATTGAGTCTCATTAAATGTTGTTTAGTAAGTGATTATTGGTTGTGAATATGAAGTTAATTATCAAAGAGATCACATGAACTAGTATAGATCTGATAATCATATTACACACTAGATTACTGCTTATTAGCTAAAAGCTTTAATAACACAGTCTTCATCTACTTGTTCATAATATTGTATAATTAAAGTTAGAAATGTGCTAAATGTGTGTCATAAACACACCTGCATGTATGAAAATAGAACAAAAAATAATTAACAACACGTAAACAACTTATTATTGTTGTTATTGTTAACAACTTGTTATTTGTCACCTGGTGCAGTGCTTCATCCGTAGTCTTCCTCCTGTTCAAACACACTAACTCAAGTACCAAACTGCCTGATGACGTTCGAGACAGAACCCAAAGAGCTCAACACTGACCTGGTAAGAGAAAGTTGGGAGAGATTTAAAGATCAGTGAGCCCCTGAGATGAGCAACATCAGAAAAAAAGACTTTGATAAGTGAGCGAAATTATATTATATAATTAATTTAGCAGCTTGGAGCAGGTTATCGTTTAAGTCCGTACTTAGCTAAATTCCGCGCTATTTTGTATTGCTAGCTATATCGATAACGTTATAGGATAAAATACACAATTGTAAAAACAAGTACAGCAAAAGAATATGCTTACAAAGCGATTCAGTCCCTCTTGTTGAGGTTTGAGCTTCTTTCAATAAGTTTTCTCAAAACTTCTGGAGAGCTGTCCGTGGGTATCGCACTCGAGGCTAGTTGTAGTTCTTTCCGCAAGTCCGCTCCATGCTTCGTTATTGCATTAATCCTCAGTATAGACTTCAAATCCCAAACAGGTGCGAGTTGACTACTGTTAAACTGTGCGATACTTTCGTGTACTAGTATTTTTTTTACTATCCACTGTTTAAACAGCACGTAATATCCATCTACGTTTATGCTACATACAATTCATAAATTAGTAGGATAAAATAACAACAAACAACAAGTATCAGCAAAGACCAAAACCAACGGTCCCACTGTAGGTCAAGATAATTCCCTCCGGTCCCAAGTGTTGTCGTCTTTACATAAATAGCAGGATCTTGCTAACTGAACCGGAGTTTTATTTCAAGTAGCCTTCTACTATGCCGCACATTGATACACATAACAAGCTGTTGTAGGTAGAGAGGTAGGTAGATACTTTATTCATCCCGAGAAATTCAATTCAACATTCAGCAGGATAGTGTAGGGTGATTTATTAAGCAGGATCAGTAAAACAAGACACCTAATCTATAACTGTCAACAACTGCAAAACTAATTTCCGATAACAACAAACACTATTCAGAGACAGTTTGATAAGAGAAAGTGATGAGTGAAAAATAAATATACATGCGAATACGGAACAGTAGAGACGGGAGTTATTTCGTTTCACATGGATGCTCTTTGCTCGACATTCATTGGACCAATCGGTGTGTAGGGGGCGAGGTCTGCGGCAAATGAACAAGCGGTGAGCTGCGGCGCTGGAGGAGAGCAGCAGAGAGAGACCGCACACATCATCCCTTCCATCCTTATCCCGCACCGAGTGTCGGTAAGAGCAGATTTACGCAATACCCTAAAACTGATTCACTGAGAAACCCTGTTGTGATGTATGTGAATAAACTGTTAGAATAACAAACCCGACTTTTGACCGATCTCCCTCTATAAGAACATTCACTTTGCAATATATCACAGAATATATTTTTATGAATGTATAGGAATGTCGCGATGTCATTTCCAGTTTTAAAGGAATCGTATAAATTGATTTTGATGCTATTGTATATTCAACATGTGTATTGATTTGATAAGGGGACGGGTGGAGACGCACATTACATCAAAACATGTTTCTCCAACCCTTTTTATTAACCGTGTGTCCACCACCCAGGGCTATTAGATATTTTAAAGGCTGTTGTGCTCTCCCTCCAATAGAAACCAATGTTTGGAATTGGAATGCGGCTCTTGTCCTTGAAATACAGGTTAAGGCGCAGTGAGTGGCTTTGTGCGAATCAGATTGTAGTGTGGTCTTACCCCATCCCCACCCCTCACACACAACACACACACAAACACACACAAAAACTTGTTATTGCTTTATGATGGTCTGCCTGTGTGTTTGGTAATAAATCTTAATGTTAATAAACTCGCATAGATTAATGGAAGACGGAAATCATACAGGTCTAATATGTAAAATGTGGCTGGCACCATATAAATGCCATTGTAATGATGATAATAAAGATAATAAGCTAATTGTTTCAATGCATGATGAATACCTAGAAAAACAATGCAAAACACCAGTATGCTGCCAGATAGATTTAGCTCTTATATCAGAGAGATTACATCCCTTTGCAGTACAGACAATCAGCCTGTATTAATATACAATTCCATTTTTTCGTCACTGAAACATATTAATTTTCCTTTCTCTTTTGTTTCACTTTTTAAAAAATCCACCCCTCAACTCTTTATCTTTGCAGTAGTAAAAATGACCTCCTACATTTACATTTCAGGCTTTTATTTTTGCAGCTCTATGTTCACAAAACAGTATCCATTTCAGTTATAATCTCAATGTATTAATCCCATATGAAGGTGAATCCCTGGTTAATCTCTGCTGATATATTGCCTCCTCCCTCTGCCCTCCGCTGTTGTGACTGCTTGTGTGTGTTCTGCTTATTCCGACTGAGCGCTGCATTAATTGCATTTCAATAATTAAATGTCTTTCAAATCAGCCGTGCGAAACAAAACACACAGAGAAGCAACGGATTGAGAGAGAGTGTGTGTGTGTGTGTGTGTGTGTGTGTGTGTGTGTGTGTGTGTGTGTGTGTGTATGTGCGTGCATGCATGCAAACCATAACCTTCTAAATACGTTTGTGTGTGTGTATGTGTGTGATTGTGTGCTGTCAGTTAAACGCTTTTCTGTGAGAAAAATGGGAATGTGAATTAAGTCCCAGACTACATGCTGTATATCATCCCCGGCTAGAATCAAATCTGCTTTGTTCTGCAGTATAAAGCGAAAACAAAATACGAACTCTCCTGAAATACCCTCATGCTGATGGTAACCGAATTTGCATTTAATTACAAATGTAGTAGTACAATGGCTGGCAGTGATCAGCATGAAATACGCTTTATTTTCTTAAACACGATGACCTACATTCACATGAAAAACAGATTCAAACTGTGTCAAAATGTAAATTAACAAATGCAGTTCTTTTTCTTTCCCATTCTTTCTGAATAAAGGCACACAAGCACATACATGCACGCAGTCAGTTCACCTCTACACATCCTGCTGCAGCAATGTAAACTGCCATGACTTACTGGGATACGTGTAACTGAGCCATTATTCATGTTATCAGTAACACCTGTTTTCATCTGTGTGGATGGAAACCAGTTTACAGGGAAGGAGAGAAGAAATCAAAATAAGGGAATATGATTTAAATTTGAAATCTTTGAATAACTCCTATCTAATATTACATATATCTCGAGGAGAAAATAGGATCCATGGTAAATCTATACCTTTAACACAAATAAATAATAATAATAATTTGGAAAAACATGTATTTTTAATATTAGTACTGCTACAGATTTCGTGGAAATGTACTGCCAACAGTCTTTTGAACTCTCACAATATGTTCAGCTCACATTAACACAGCTCCACACACAAACGCGCACACTCGTACCCTGGAATCGATCAGTCTATTGATTGGCGTCTTTCAAGGGTGGAAGGCTGTAGAACACAGATGATGAGAGAGACAAACTTCTCCATGAGGCAGACAGCCAGAACGGTTGCAGTGATTTGGTCATGCTCATGTTTTCTCCTCTCTCAAACTCTTTGGCTGCAGTGCCCTGAAGCGGGCAACATAATCAGAGTTAAGCGCATTAGTGCGTCAAACACCTTTATTATCACCCTGTCTTCTCTCTGCTTGCCCGTCTGGCTACTAGCACTTCAAATTCAGCGTTTGCCACTGTGTTTCTCTGTCTTACCTCTGTTACCCCACCAAACACACACACACACACACACACCCTGACCTTTCCTGTGCTCCAGTGTCTCCCTGGTCTTTAGTCTTTTAAAAAAAAAGCCTCCAGTCTTTTCACTTTTACCACTGACCTCAAATAGAGGCTGATCCAATTACAGCTCAAACCTCCTAACTGCGCTCCCAGAGAGCCATCGATGTCGGTGTGTTTGTCTCCGGGTGTGTGTGTTGTTGAAATAGAGAGAGAAGAGAGACACTGTTGAGTGTGTGTCTTGGCAGCGTGTGGGGAGCAGTCTACCATCTTGCCATGATATGCAGGGGGTCGTCCGATATCGTCGGCTCACAGTCGTGGCTGTGATCTACATGGAAGTTGCCTCAATTCATGCCGTCAGCGCTCCTCCTGTGTATTTCTTGTCTTTTTTTTCATGGCCTACTGTCTTTTGCTAAATTTCTACCCGTAGGTCTTCCTTGCTTCTCTTGGTCTCTGTATCAGCTCATTATGTCTTCTTCTCTCTCTCTAACTTCATACCTCTTTAGCACTTACTCTGTCTGTCTCTCGCTCTGGGTGTCTCTGTTAGCAGGGATTAATAAAGGGTTGTTAACCTCTGTTTGCCCTCTGTTGGGGTGTACAGTGAGCATCCTGGGACCTCAGGGAGGTTCCACAGCACATTATGTCATTTCAACATGGGGGCGGACTGAGCTAAGGCTTTGAGCGGAGGAGGGGCTGCAGATTGGGAACTTTGTCTGTTATTATTATGCTGTTATAAATGTTATTTGCTGTTATCAATTAGGCATCCGGGACATTTCTTAGGTCTCTCACACTTTCAACCTCCTACCCCTCTGAGCTGGAACAAAACAACACATCTGCTGGGCTGCTGGTTTCCACAGCGTCCTCCTCCTCCTCCTCCTCCACACTCTGTGTTCCTCTTCAACATGTACCGCTCGAAAACATTCTTCTGTTTCACAAATGAATACAGCCACCATAAAACTCATACAGTGAGTCATTACATTTCCTTCAGGGGCCCTGAGTATTATCTTATTTCGCCTTCATAATTACTGAAATATAATAAGCTGTAATACATTTCACGTTGAATTTTAATGTCTAAGGCACAAGGCAGTGGAGCTTTTCAAACTGGCTACAACACGCCTGTGACAAGCCAAAATCTGTGCTGTAATTAATGTCAGTTGTAAAAGAGCCTTGTTAATCTAACACGAGGAGAAATGAAGCGGCATCATAAACAACGCCTTAAAGAAAAAATGACTTCTATAGCTGTTTGTCCTTCTCAAGTCAGATTTGTCTTTGGGTCTAAAGATGAATACAGTAGATGGCCTAGTTTACTGCTGTTAGGGATTATTATGTCCGCCAAGGAGGTTTTGTGATTGTTTGTCTGTCTGTTAGCAGGATTTAGCAGGCTTACGCAATAACTCCCGGCTTGATTGACATGAAACTCTGTGAAAGGAGGGCAGAACCCATTACAGTTTGGGGCAGATCCCAATCACAGTCTCCCCTTCCTTTAAATTTGAGGGATGACTGTTGACAAGTGTTTGACGTTTTGAGTGCAAAACTTGATTGACGAATTGCATCCACATTGTGAACGCCGCTGGAAGGCAGCATTCGCCGTAGAAGTCAGTGCTGCCTTCACGTGTTTCAAAGAATGCTTGAAGCGACTACATTGCGTGTCTCTACGTCATCTGAGATCAACCATGTATGTTTCACGTAGGTTTATCCCCTTGTTAGTGTATGACTACATGTATGATTCTTTATTCATTCCACCCAAGTTTGAGAGCGGTGCAGGATGTCCAACGTTGCCACTCAGGGGCCGCCAAGCAAAACGCAAAGCTCATGAATGATAATCAGATTCCATTATCGCTGTACTGCACAGCCCTTTTATAAATTAGACACATTCATGGTGAAATCCTGCCATTTCTAGCAGGAAGTCAGACATTATTCTCTTTAGTTTATTCCCAGAAGGTTCGGGCTTGATGGAATGGGATCTGAGTATTTTTTTGCAGTATTCTTCTGAGAATCTGTGAGGTTCAGCAGTTTGGAAATGTACTTCCAGCCCAAGTGTGTGTGTGTGTGTGTGTGTGCTGTGATCTGAGCTGGAGCAGAAAATGGGCTTGAGAGGGGGATACTGTAGGGGGACTTCGCTGCGGCTCCATACTCAACACATCCAGAGGGAAGAGGGAGATTGCACTTTGTTTTGGCAAAATGTTTGAGTGCTGAGTACTGCATGTGTGACAGGGGAGTATTTGTGTGAGTTTTTGTACCAGGCAGTGAGTGCATTAAGTGACAGAACTGGAGCTGGTGTGACGGGTTCCTGCACAGACAGAGGCTACGTCAGATAGACTATCAATATGTGTGTGTGTGTGTGAGAGAAAAGGAAAGAGTTTATCTGCCTTCATAGGAGGAGGAAGATATATTTTCAAGATGTAAAAAACTCTCTATCATGGTGATGAAATGAAAAATGTCCATCACTTGCAGTTGCCTTGGTAACATTGTCTTGTGTGGAAATATATCCTTCAAAGTGTGTGTGTGCATGTGCGTACTGTGGATTTGAACCTTTAATGAGGATGTCCATGTTTAACAAAGTCCCCTGGCCTCCGAAGCACGCCGTCTGAAGGTGTTGGGTTTAAATGGCAGTAAGGATTAACGTACGTGTTGTGGATTTTGGTGACGTCACGTTTTAATAGTCGAAATGTCAACCGCCGATCTATTCTGTCTGCGAATTAGGATTACACAGAGAGATTAGAGACTGCTTTTAAATGCCAGAGAGTTTAATTGCATGGAATTAATCAAGTTGTCAGGATTAAACTCCAGCAACTAAAAACATGAGGGATTTTCTGACATATGAAGTTGTATTAGTCACGAGAGAACATTCTGCAGCTGGGTGTTCGGTTTCCCCCCTTACCTGGGAGGCATGCTGGGAACCCCACCTGAGCAGTTCGGAGCCAAAGCTGAGTTCATAGGCTTCAATAGGCTGACGGGCAAACTGTGGGATCCTCTTGCAGACGGGATGCCGCAATTCAAAAGGTCAGAATGCTGACACGGTTACAAGGAATAGGCAGACAGTCACGGTGTTATTATCCAAACACCTGCACACAGACACACACAGTTGCACAGGCAGTGATGCTCTGAAACACTACTTTCCCTGGCTCACCTGCATGCCTGGGTCTTGCCTTACAGACGATAGGACTGTTTGACTCGGAGAAGTTCAGCTCCCACAGCTCCAAAGGTCAAGAGCATTACCTCCATTTACATCTCTGCTGGCTACCCCCACCTTCCCCGCAGCCTCTCTTGCTTTCTCTGAAATTTCTCACAGGAGGAGAGCGAGAACACATGACTAGCTATTATTTACACCAAGTTTGTGCCTTTGAATTCATTTCATGTTTCTGTTTACATTTGGCATTTAAAGTTGTGCAAACATTCATGCAACAAGTCTACAAATTCTGCATCTGCCAACTTGTTGGACAACCATGCTACTAAATGTTTGGAATGCTAAATTTACAGCTTTTATTTCAGTCTGTTCCAGTCAACCAACCGCCAAAGCAACATTGCCGTCCATTGAAAGATGAAATTTTTTAAAATTGCAGGGCCCTGTAGCTAATAACATTTACACTTGTTAGCAGGATCAATTCAGTGCAGTTGTTGACAATAAGAAAATATTTCCATAAACAAGTGCAATGCCCCTTTAAATTGGGCCTTTGCAAGCAGGCCGACTGCTGCTTGCAGCTGATATTGAGGCACCCATTGCTCAATATCAATTGACATAACGTGGCATTGATCAAATAGATAGTTGGACAGCTGATGGTGATGTAAGATGCCCTCCAGGACAACATCACAATGGGCAGTCGAGCCAGCCGTTGTGAAGGTGTCCAAAAGGTGCCCTGAAATTTTACTGCACCTGTATTCTGAGCTTTATGATGGGTGCTAGGGACACGTACTGTGTTGACAGCGGATAGTAAACATCGAGTCCAAATGATGAAAAAAGATATCGGGACAGCTGAAGGATATTAAAGATAGCGTCCATAGCAACTAAGCCTCTTTTAGCCAGACTTATCTCAACAGCACTGAAATCTGGTGTGCACCTGTACTCTGACCTTTATGGTAAAATGTCCCAGAGTGCTGGCAGGGACAGTGAGCGCCTGGAAAGCGGAACAGACAAAAACAACCAACCGAAACATGAGACCCTCTCATTTAATTGACTTCAAACTTGGCACTGCACCTCCTGACACCCCGAGCATTACGGCCAGCAAGTTCGAAGTAGATTGAACGAAGGGCTGTCGGGAAGAGGGAACGCCAAAAACACACATCAGTGTGTGTCCCAGGTTGTGTGTTTTGTTCTGAGAGGGGAAAATTGTTTGCCACATGCAAGAGCACAAGAGAGGAAAGAATAGTACACAACAGGATGGGGCGCCAACATTTTCTCGCTGATGCCCATTGTTGTTGCTGTTGACGCTCAGGTACATTGTCACCACAGTCACCTGCTGTCCCACACATACAGTAACAGCTAGCAGATTCCAGCCCTGCATGGGCCTGCTAATTAAACCTGTGTCAACTTTAAGATAACAACAGCACAGCCCACACACAAGCAGATGGACCCGTGTTCTTCCTCTACATTACTGCCTGTGTCTCGCCTCACGCCGTATATCATCCACTCTCGGTGAGATTGCTTCAGAGAGATAACATATGGACGAGAGAGGGCGATGAAAAATAAGTGTGAGGACACGGAAAGATGAGGGGGAGGGACGTACAGGAAGTGGAGAGAGAAAGAACTCGCAAACAGCCAGTTCACACGTCTTAATCACACAGATTCTGCAGGAAACAAGCTGATTTAACTGTAGATGATAAGAGTGGCCATGAATGATATATGACTTGGTTGGGTAGATGTGATCTGAACAGCACTGCAGTCAGTACAGCTGCAGTCACTGCACATTCTGTCCCCGCCACTCGTGTCCTCTCGCTGTCTGCTTCTTCTTCTCATGTAACTGGACAACAAGTGGGAACTCTCAGCGACATGTTTGTCATTTCTTGTTCTTCATTGATCCATTGCTCTTCTGTTTAAATTAATTTGGATTAATTTTGCTTTGAAGTTGACTTCACCTAACATTTACATTTTTTAACCGTGATTTTCTTTATATTCACAGTTTAATATTGATAGATTTGTTGACTTCTCTGTTCACTTTTGGTCACCTCAGATTACTATACTTTCATCTGACTCCTCCCCTCCACCGTAATCCTGTCCTTCATCTCTTTTGCTCCCTCATACAATAATATTCTCTCTACATTTATCTTCTCTCCATCTTTTCTGCAATCTCCCTCATTCTGACCTCACTCTCTATCTTTCTATCCTTCCTGCACTGGTTGTCCTCCCTCCATCCTTCCCTTCACACCTCTCCCCTTAAATCTCTCAAATCCAGCCATTCACTGTTTTTTAATCATTTTTCGCTCTGTCTTTCCCCCGAATTTCTATTTCTCCTTTTGCCCATTCTATCTTACTCTCTCCATCATCACAACATATTTATTATATTTTTCATACTTCTCTCTTTCACAGTTATCTGTGCCGCAATGAGGATCCTGGGCCTTTTGTCCCCGCTCCTCCTCCTCTCCATCCTGTTGCCGGGCTACAGTTGCCGGGTGGCGGACATTTCGGAGGACACTACATCAGAATTCTCAGTCAGACTGTACCACCAGCTGCAGGCGGCGGGGGGTCAGGACAACATCATTTTTTCCCCTCTGAGTGTGGCTGTGGCCCTGGGCATGGTGGAGCTGGGAGCCAGAGGAGCTTCGCTGGAGGAGATACGACAGGCTGTAGGATTCAACCACCTGCTGCCAGGTGACAAACACATTCATGAACATGGCTTCGCCAGCGTCAGGTCAATCGTCCAGTTCTGTAGTTGGATCCAAATTATGAGAGGGAAAATTACTTGTATAATAAGGCAAAGCAAGCACATAAGGAAACTTTCTCCAGCTTCCCGAGGTTCTTTGTGACTCTCACCAGAGGCTAGTTGTTCCTGCGGAAGAGTGAATCATTAAAACACGCAACTTTGAGAAGAGGTGAAAAGATCTTCAATCAATCCTCAAACAGGAGTAATAATTGCATTTTTTCAGAATTATTTTCAGCCAAGGTTTTGGCACCAGGATGAATCTGTGTGATTGTGATCACGGTGTTGAAGGCCAAAGCCAACCGGTGCAACTAGTTTCTTTTTTGGACAATAATGTAGTTTTGTTAAGGCTTCGGCTCCGCAGACAGAACATGTTTGTGCTATCATTTCATCGTAGGCTTTTGTCTTTGTGATGTGTTGGCACCAAGAATAAAATAAAAACATTTTTATTCTCTATTATACACTTTTATTTGAAGTAAATTACAAATGAGGAATATTACTGAAGTCTCAGCAGAATGGAGGTTGATAAAAAGTCAATGAAAAGTAGGGGAGTACATTAAATGCACCAAAACATACAGTACATGGATAGAATTGGTCTGAAGTTGTAGTTCTGTAGTCAATTATTGGTTTTATACAGCTGATCAATCTTTGGATTATTGATTATTTGCTGTGTCCGACATTGAGTGAATTTTCAGATATGACAAATGCAAATTCTCACATTCATGATTTCAACTGATAATTTCATCTCTGAACTGAACCACCGTATTGTACAGCAACAGTGTGCCTGTGTGTCTCCCTCTGCTCTCCAGGCGTGGAGTTCTCTTTGCTCCAGAATCTGACTGCAGCTCTTTCGGATGATGACAGCAACTATCTGATCCGTTTTGCCAACGGCCTCTTCCTGCAGGAAGGTGTCCCCGTTAACCCTGAGTTCCTGTATCTGATGAGGAAGTATTTCCAGGCCAGCGTGGAGACTGTAGACTTCAGTGAATCTGCGGTGGTGGCCGAGCACATCAACAGCTGGGTGGAGAATCATACCAAGAGTGAGTGAGAGGGGAAGGAGGAAGGAAGGAGGAGGGTGATGATATGTGTTACATCTATAATCCCCTGTTTCTGCACAGCGCGGCTCGGCCTGCTAGTTGAAAAATTAACTAAATTACCGTCAAAGTAGATATATCGGTGTGACTTAATACATTCCCAGCCCTCAGTCACACTCTGTGTGTGTCCGAGTTTAAGAGCTGCATCACAGCAGGCGCCGTCCATAGGCTAATGGAAGTCATACCTCTCCCTGCAGGTAAGATACGCGACCTACTATCCGCCGAGGACTTCAGCAGCGTGACCCGTCTGACACTGGTGAATACCGTCTACTTCAGAGGCTCCTGGAAAAACCAGTTCAGGCCGGAGAACACCAGAACCTTCTCCTTCAGCAGAGATGACGGCTCGGAAGTCCAGACACTCATGATGTACCAGCAGGGAGACTTCTACTACGGTACAGAGAGTGTGTGTTTGTGTGTGTGTGTCGGAAGAATTCTACCTTCTTGCGCCCCTGAATTTCAGCTCATATTTCCTGAGGTTATTTAAAATGTTAATCTCAGATCTAAAATATTTATGTTTGGGATGTTATTCCCTAGAAAAGCCTCCTCTTTCCTCCGCTCAGTGACCTCGGCTACTAAATTTTCCAACACTCGCGCAAACTGTAACTCCCGTTGCAAGCTCCAGGAGCTCAAGAAGACGATGTTCATATTCCTCATATACGTTCCTCAGCCAAGGAAAATGGCCATTTTAAATGGATCGGCCTCAAAATGTGATTCTTCCTCTGCTCGTGTTACACTACTGTTGTTTCATGCCCATTAATTGTAATTGTGAGGCTTTGTTGTTTTTATCTACTCAAGCACTTGCTTGATTTATTGTCTGAAGTTGTTCCAGATTATTTAACGATACCTGCTACCTTTTTCGCAAGTGCTTATCTGGTTGTTCTTGAGTTGCACGGACAAATAGTGGTTGTATTTGTTTCAGATCTTAGTGTTTGAGCTGTTCTGGCAGCGCTGTGGGGCGCAAGACTGCTCGTGGCAAGCTGGCTGTAATGTTGATATATGTGAATGATTCCAGTCTATCCTTTTTTTTTATCTGATGCGCTGCCAAAGACAGTTACATAATATTCTTACTGCACTGCTACTTAAGGTGCCGCATTTGAGCTATTTTGGTGCAGACTGTATCTGTGAAGTGATATTGTAGACTGACACCTTCATTCACAGGCTGCATGCACGCAGATCAAGACAATCTGTCAGTGTGCGCATGTTTGCTTTGTGTATGGAGAGTGCTGTGTGTGTATAGATGTGTGTGTGTGTGTGTGTGTGTGTGTGTGTGTGTGTGTGTGTTTGTGTGTGTAAGCGGCAGAACAAAACAAGGACAGGTCCTTGGAGCTGCGTCTTCATTCTCCCTTTGAAGCACAATCACGTTGTTAAGTAAAATGTTTAAGGAAGCCACACCCAATTTACCGCCGCAAGGTTGAGTCCCTCCGCATTAACCACAGATTACTGAGTTAATGAAGGATGATGAGTCGCTTCAAAAGAAAGCGTTAATGTGCGCTAATGTGCAGTAATGTGACTGGGATCAAATATGCTGATGTTAACTGCATCATCATGTCCACCTCACGCACACTGAAAATAAGTGGGATAATCTTATATTTAAGGTTTTTTGTGTATTTCCTCCTTGTCTTTGTTCAAGTTCTTCTACCTGAAGGCTATGACGATCTTTACTTTTAAGAAGATACCAGCTCTTTCAAACGTCTGCTGTTTGTGTAAAAACACAACGCGCTCTTTTGCCTAATTCAGTTCTGGACCAAATTAACGTCATCGGTTTTTAATTAGTGTGTTGGGCAATTAACCCCACACAGTGTAATCAATACAGCCGATCAATGGGTGTGAACTTGCTTACATCTGCCTATGTTCCTCACAAACCCAGCACAGGAGCTAAGGTTATGTTCATGCTTGCTCATACGTATGTTTCTCCCCAGGCGAGTTCAGCGACGGCTCCCAGGAGGCCGGCGGTGTGTACCAAGTATTGGACATGCCATACGAAGGAGAGGACATGTCCATGATGATCGTCCTGCCTCGGCAGGAAGTACCCCTGGCTTCTCTGGAGCCCATCATCAAAGCGTCACTGCTGGAGGAGTGGGCGAACAATGTTAAACAGCAGAAGGTGGAGGTCTACCTGCCTCGGTAAGAACACACACTAACATATACGTACGCATTCATCATCACCCATCAACTGTAGGACTGATTATGTCCAGTTCTTATTGTAGTAGGTGCACAGGTTGTGGTTTAATGTCCAGCTCTTTAATCTCTGTATGATATAAGTGCTCCACTTGATCCCACTGATCAGATGAAGTGCGAGTGAATTGTTCTTGTAAGTGTTAATAAAATATCCTTGATTTTATCTTATCAAGTGGAGTTTCTGGCCTCTAGCATTTGCTTTGTTTTTTCTGATTACCTGACTCTTTTTGAACCATGACTGCGCTGTTCAGGTTCAAAGTGGAGCAGAAGATCGACCTCAGGAACACCCTGCAGGAGCTGGGAATAAAGAGCATCTTCACCAAGGATGCTGATCTCTCTGCCATGACAGGTACAACACGGCTGTGTGGGAAAACCTTACACACACACACACACGGGGCAAAACACTTAATTATCCGACACAAACCCACTTATCATGATATGAAACAGATAGGTAGAGGCTCAGGATGAATACACCCCGAGAGGGGATCGGCATGAAAGGTTGATTAATTATTTGTACAGCTTGGTTGCAGTGAAGTACCAGCTGAGACAAATTCGCTCGAGCAGAAGATACGGCACGATGTAACGGATAAAATCATCTCTGCATCTCCTCATCCTCTTCAATCACCATGAATTCAGCTGCATCTCATGATCCACAACTTATTTAAATTTTAAGAGACTGGTACGGGTCCCTTAAAGTTATTTTTTAAGGAATATGATTACTAAGGACCTTCTAGCAACACATAACTCACTGTATATGAAGATTTGAGGGTAAGGAGGCTGGTACTTTCTAAAGTAACCAGGGTAACTGTCATCAAGTAGGCAGATCAGAGCGGTCACATCCAGAGAGAGAAAAATATAAATACATAGAGATGCATAATAGAGAGACTATAGATGCAAACGTACGTTACATACAATAACACACAAGTATTGGCAAAGAGAAGTGAAAACTGACTGCATGAGTGGGTTTTTGTAATAAGTTTTGATAAAACAAACAGGATCTGTATCAGCTCAATATGTTACTGTGAAACATTACCAGGCTGCTCTGGACTCGTGTACTCGCAGCAGCTCAACATGTTCTCAGGGGGATGTGAGATGATGTAACTTTGGCAGGTTGGTAGATGGAAGAGGGCATTCGAAAAACCCTTTCAGTCTTTCGGAGATTAAAAATGTAATAGTCCTGAGGGCCACGTCCTCGAAGATTTTCAAGGTGTCATTGTGTCTAACACAGGCAGCTTTAGTACTGAGACACTTCAGAAATGGTGTATTTTTTACATCTATTGTACCAGATATCAGGATCATAAGACATCAGCATGCAGTGTTGTTCTCACATTAGACTCAATAACACGTCGTCTTCAAGTCATCTCACACGTAGATCTGTGCTGTTAGACAAGTCATCACCTGCTTGTGTCTCTGTGTTCCAGATGGTAAGGACCTTTTTATTGGGAAGGCAGTGCAAAAGGCCTACCTGGAGGTGACTGAGGAGGGCGCGGAGGGAGCAGTTGGAACAGGTAGACTCAATCTTCATCATCTTCTTACTCATGATGATAATTACTAGTGGTAGAAGGACCATCACTACGTTTGGTCTGATTAAGCATCTCTAATACATTCATCTCCTCTGTCGGCACTAACTTTAGTGGATTTGTCTCCTCTCTCTTATCAGGGATGATCGCCCTGACCAGGACTCTGGTGCTGTACCCACAGGTCATGGCCGACCACCCGTTCTTCTTTGTCATCAGAAACCGGAAAACAGGTGTGTGTGTTTTACTTACTTTCCATGTTTATAGGCAAAGCTGAAAGCATGCGATAAGCAGCCTGGTATGTCTTTGTATTGGTTTTTTGTTTTGTTTTATCCTACCGTTCTCTTCTCCCTCCAGGGTCCATCCTCTTCATGGGCAGGGTCATGACCCCTGAAGTCATCGAGCCCAACGAACATGACTTTGACTCCATGTAACCGCGGGGCGAGGTCGCTCACTCTCCGCCAATCAGATCCGGACGTCATAAACGCTACCTATCCTCTATCGCCATCTTCAGCTGTGTTTGTGTTTTATACTCTTTATGAAAAAAAAAAAAAAGGTCTAAACTGAATATTATATAATATATTATATATTGAGATATGACTTATAATGTGACTCTGTTTTGATACTGGAAGCTTTAAACACTTGGATACAGACATGCAGAAAGAGCAAGTTGTAAATATTCTCGTGCAAAGGGTGAACATATGATGTGTAATCCGTGCAGAACCCCTTTAAGTTCAGCAGCTTCATCCTCACTTGGTCCGCTCACACGATTGCACAAAAAAAAAAACGTTTTTCTGCAGCTGTACATTTCACACTTTAATTATATCCTGTACATTTGACATTGTGTTCTATATACACATATATGCTCAGTATTTATTGCGGGAAGAAACGTGCAAACATTTTGTTCCTATACATCGGATCTTATATCTGCTGCAGCAGTATTCTAATCATTTGTACAATGTGGGCACATGGCTAAACTGCTGATGAACTAATATGCCTTATCACATCCGAGTGGTTGATTAGGCCCCAGCTGGGCATATCACAGGTGAGCAGAGGGGACTGCGTAACTAAAGCGGGTTGCTATAGAGACCAACTGGCGAATGCAGGCGCTGTGAAAAAAAAGATCCGCAGCACCGTTTTGGATGTACATACAAGGAGAAACAGTAACACCAGCTGTGTTCGATCTTTTACTCAATAAAAACATGAATGTTCCCATTAAAAAACCTGCGTTGTCTGTGCACCGAGCTCGTGTTTCTTTCCTGGAACATTTGGTTTAAATGTGAGCCGGTTATTCATGTGAGTATTAAGAGTGCACAGTTTTTTAAGTGACTAATAAATATGCTTCAGTCGGTTGTGAAGCCGATAAATAAGACCGTTATATAATCAGTGCCCGTTCAGCCGTTACTCATCTTGCCACAGCATCTTTGGTCTAGTTTCAGACCTGTAGCATCACCTAGCTACCGCACACACACACACACACACACACACACACAAGGACGCAGATCGTATCTCTGAGCCCGGCAAGGATATACTGTGACCAAGGACAAATGACACCCAGCATGTTGATTCAGCAAATGTAAATTCACGAGGAGTTTAAACAACAATGAAGTTAGTGTGTTTGGGAAGTTCAAACACTCAATTCTTTCTAAAGGCATTCTGACCTTGCGTATTCTCAGGGGTAATAAAAAATGTAGGAAGATCCAAGTGTGCTGTAACC
The DNA here is from genome assembly GCA_901007825.1 of Macroramphosus scolopax. Classification (NCBI taxonomy): domain Eukaryota; kingdom Metazoa; phylum Chordata; class Actinopteri; order Syngnathiformes; family Centriscidae; genus Macroramphosus; species Macroramphosus scolopax. Next base: position 53,674 of record CAAKHC010000765.1, read on the forward strand.
TCAATTGGTGGTTTAAATGATCCTTGTAACCAGCATGGAACCGAGAGGTTACTGGTTCATATATAAACACTTTGTGGAACTCTTTAGTGGGACTTCTCGTCTTGGATCACAGAAGTCTGCAAGCCCCCACGCCACGACAAGGCAGAGTTCATGTGGAGGATTATATTTGTTTTTTATAATTTTTTTTATTATTGCCTCTTCTTGTGTTTAACCCTTGTGTTGTCCTCATATTCTGTGTCCCCCCCGTGTCCTCGGGTCAAAATGACCCGTCTTCACTAAACCCCCAATATAAGCAGCTTAATTGAATTTTAAACACCAAATTTTTATCTTGCTTGAAGAAACAACTTGTCATTCATCACAAAATGTGTGAATACCTGAGTTTTACCTCTTCACTTGTATTTCTATAGTTTAAGAAAAGAATAGAAATGTGCAGTTTTGAATGCATTTCTATTCATCCCAATGACTCAGTTTCTTTCTTTTTTTTTTCCAGTGAACAATTTAAGACAATATAAAATACAAAAATGTGAAAATTAACATAACCCATTCAACTACTAATTAGCACATGTAGGGCAGTATGCAAGTGCTCAGCCTTTGCAGATATATTTCTTCCACCTGCAGCACCCAGTATGTGTTTTACAGTCCTTCTTTGGAGGGCAGAACTGACATCTCTTCCTCTACTTGCCCTCGCTGGGGCAGCGGCTGTGGCAGCTGGATCCTCAGGTTGATCAGGAGTTCCTGCACTCTGAATAGCTTTCACAACTGCTGCAGAGGCTTCTGTGCAGGGGACATGCTTCCTTCTTTCAATGAGTGGAGCTACAACTGCCTTTCCTAGCTGGTCCAGGAACACCCTCCTCTTGTTCTGCTTACGAGACATCCAGGTCGGGTTGATCTCTCTCCAAATCACAAAGGCATTGTAGGAGGACACATCAATGATGTTGTGGAAGAAATTGTCACATGTCACATTGTGACCCCTCAGTCCCTCTGTCACATCAAGCACAACTTGCATCCCCTGGTTCTTCTCTGGGCCTCCACTGGTCAGCTTCCCGGTATAGACTTGCATTTTCCAATCGTAGCTTGATTTGGCA
>CAAKHC010000771.1:1250-22758 GCA_901007825.1 Macroramphosus scolopax
GGGGGGGGGGGGGGGGGGGGGGGGTAATGAACAAAAGTAAGTTTGGCGAGAGGCATAGGGTGATGGGAGGAAAGGCTAATGATCAAATCAAAACAGGTCAGGATGCAGCTGAGCAGGAACAGTGTTTGTGTGTTTAAGTGAGACTGCGCTGTTAATCTTTGCTCTTCACTTGAATTTGACGCCAGATTTTGTTACATGTGAAAATCCAGGAAGTCTTTCTCTGGACTTGACCTTGGATTAAAAGTAGGCTTTTAGGTGTAGGATGGCTTGTACCAAATCATGTCTGCATAAAAGATGCTTTTCTTTTACATAAGAGCCACACTACTACTATAATGATGGGATATAGAGAAGATTATTACTGCTAGTTATTCATCAGCTCTCTTGTACAAATTTTTTCTTCCGCCATGGAGGAGGCTTTCAGATCCTAATTTTAATATAACATACTACTCGAGTCAAAACCCTGTTGTAAAAATGTGGCTTACGGAAAATGTTCATTTAAGTTGAAATTAAGGTTGTAAGGTTGTAAACGTATTTTGCTATTTTATCCTGGTGAGTTGGTTAACTCTGGCCAACCTTTACTCGCATTCATAATTCTGCTTCCTGCCTAATCCGGTTATACCGACATCAATGATAAAAGATCAGCTCCAGTCATTTTAGGACATGTAAATCTCCTCTCTTTTGAAAGATAAATTGTGTCTAATATGGCATTTTCACCAAAAAGACTTGAATAAGTGACGAAATGTTGAGGGCCTGAATTCATGCAGCAGCAGGATATCATTACTGTATTCAGAATGAAACTCTAACACTTCTCCAGGCTTATTTCTCCATATACTTCCTACGCAGAAAAGGGCTTTGTCACACTGTGGTTACCCCTTTACAACTTTATACATGGCAACCAGGGAAGGAAAGCAGATCCAATTCAGCCAGCGCTGCCCTATTGAAACGCTTAAGGTTTCTGAATTAAATACTACTTGAAAGTATATAAAGCGGAATTTCACCATTTTTGCACCAAAAGATATTTGATTTAAGTAAGATAATGACTTTGAATTTCATCATATGTTTTACCTTAAGTTGTTTGTGTATTTAGGACACTGCTTAAAGTTAAACATGCAAATCCCTGCTGTCAGGTGGTGGGCACTGGACCACCTACTTATAATTCTTTCACATGTTTTAATTCAGAAGAAAAATCATGAATAGATGAATGAGCCAAAGTAGGGAAATATTTCAGGATGTGCCAGTGGAACCTTTTATAATATAGAAACTCAACAGGGTGAGCAACACTGAAAGAAACTGTAAAATAAATAACAGAGGCTATTTAAAGAGAATTTTTGATTTGAATTGCTATTTATGAATTAATAAGCGAACACTTCATGACAATGGCAAAAAAAGACCTTCTATCTCAACCAGATGGGTTTAGAGAAGAAGGGGGGGGATCAGATAAAAATGAAAAATCAAATAATAATAATGCTGGTAGGATTCTGTAGACAGTAAGTGACTTAAAATCACAGACTCAGTCTAGAGACCTGTGTCATTAAAACTCTCCTTAACCTTTCCCTCATGTCTGCCTTCACCACAGAGCAAAGCAGTATTTTTTCAAAACATTTGAATAAAAAAGGAAACTGCACAAGATCAGCTAAGTCAACCAGTTGGATCAGATTATATCCAGCTTTATTGATAGCCACAATTTGACATATACAACAGTGCATTAAGACAACATTAGCAGCAATAAAAATTCTGACCGTGGTGGTTGTTTATGATCCAGTTCATTCTCTTTAGGTGTCTCTCTGAGCCAGCCAGCGCCAGGGAGGCTGATTTACTTGTCACACAAGGGGGATGTATTTAGATGTGGTGTGCTCGAGATGGTGGGCAGTAAAGCTGGCAGGGCAGAGGATGACCCAGACAGTGGGATTGCGCAGAACGAAAGGGTAACAAGTAAGACACATCAGTTAACCTCCTACCATTAAGCCAGCAGTGATTTCTGACAAAAGGCCAGGGGACAATGGACTGCACTACACTAATTACACACTCATGACATGGATAATAGGAAATGCACTTGCTCTTTATGAGGCGGGCATACGTCTGTGAAGTTTTAATAATTAGTAGTTACAGAATAAATAAAAAAGTCTTAATTGGAGCTTTGCATTGGGCGATACATATCTTATTAAATCAATCTCCTAATGACTAAAAGAACTCTTAAATGCTTTAGAAACTCAAGGGAAAGACTTGTATGATCATCACTTTTACTGTCTAACACAGTGGTTCTTCACCTGGGGTCAATCGAACCCCAGGGGTTCGATGAGTCATTCTCAGGGGTTCAGCAGGGGTCAAGACACACACAGTATAGCCAAGTTCACACAAGCAATGTTGGGCCGTTTTTGTCGGAGAGGTTCGGTGAATGAACTGATGGAGCTTGCAGGGTTCAGTACCTCCAATAAAGGTTAAGAACCACTGGTCTAACACATTTTCCATTCTTACTCGACCATCAACCGTTTATCACATACGATGTAGAAAACTACAGAATCATTGGTTTAGCCGACTCTGACAAAAATGTGCTGAATGGACGGGAAGAGATAGAGAGAATATACTGTTTCGCTCACACACCTTGTAAACTGCAGGATCAAGAACAATAACCATGGGCAATGGAAAATTGGAAAGTCAGTGCCACACTTTGTTTCTCTATTTCAGAATCATATTTGATTGCAATAAGTTTAACATATTACTTATTTATTCACTATCATTTGTATGGTTGCAGGTGAAATTCAACAGCGGATTCGACATGCTGTTGAGAGACAGAGATTCCCAATTCTGTCTTTTCACTGCTTTATTTGAATTATCTGCTTGCGCGTATCCACCTGTCACCTGTTTGTGCCTCTTCTCTCACCTGTGCACATGCACAGTGCGTTCTGCACTGGTCACCAAAATACCACACAAATGAGCAGACTTTCAAGATCATTAAATTGCCAAACAGTTGTAGCGCTGATTTGTATGCCTTCCTTAACATCTCCAGTAGAAATCCCTAACTCTCTGCAGTTAGACTTCATGGGTCCACTCTGCCTCGACCGCAATGACCACCAGTTCAGACATCCTTTGTCGTCGTCCACAGAATGTTCTTGAATAATTTAAGGGAGGAAAAGGAACTTTCATTCCTGCATTATTCGACTGGTAGTGTGACAATGAGCTGGTAGAATTTGCTGATCTCAGGTAATGCTTTAAGAAGATTTTTCATTTGAATTGAGTCCTCTTTAGACTTCCATACGCTACACACAGATCAGCAACTTTACCTGTCCGAGTGTCAACATCCCCATGACTTATCTGAAACTCTGCACTGGTCATATGAAAGGGAACAAATATTACAATTAAATCTACATAAATGAAGAAAAGGCAGCCTGTCATTAAGAAGCTCACCTGCACTATTTACCTCCTCCTGACTGAGGACAGAGCTGCTGAGATTTTCTGTGTATTTTAAATAATTATTAGCTAATGCTACGGTGCAACCAAACACATTATATTTTCGCCAATACAAATGCTCCTATATACATGCTCTAAGTATAAAATTATCATAACTGTATATTATAAAAAACATAGTAATAAAATAAGATATAAATACATATAAAAACTTCCAGATGTAAAAAATCTGACAGTCAAAGTAGTAGCTCAAAAACCTGATTCCCTTCCAGTACATAAACAGTTCACCAACATTAGTAATAGCAGAATTAAAAGATCATTTCAAAAGATGTATTTTTAACTATAATTCTGCTAACTTGTGTTTTATCTGCCTTCCCCATGGGTGATCAACCTTTTCGGTGCACCTGAGCAGACACGTGACCAGCGCTTATTTTCTTGCTTGTATTAACTTATCCAGTGTCAAATCCTCTCCTTCAGCATAAATAGTATGGGGAAATTTATATTGGACCACCAACCAGAGACCACCATTACATGCCAGTCAGCGAAGTGCAAGAAGGCTTTCCAGTTTGCATACATACACACAGACGCGGGGGGAAAAGTAAAATTTGTTTTCACATAACTTGTTTTCATTTTCCAAGGTTTATGAGCTCACATCTTTCTCCAATTCCAAACAGATATTAACTTTGGCTCAAATTTAGCAGCAATAGAGAATCAATGTTTTGTTTAGTGTACTGCTGTACACTAAACTGTTGTTTTAGAGTTAATGTCAGCCAGCTATATAATCTTAACAAACCAGGAGAGAAGAGAAGTGAAGTAACATTTGTGTAATTTTCAATTATTGCTGAAAGAATGAATGGAATATAGACAACAATTCAGCTTTTTGAATCGATTTAAGAGCTCTACGAGCACAAAAAAGTGATGCAAATTCATAAAAGTGTAATAAATTGATGTTATGGCAGTAAACTAAACACACGCTGCTTTATTACAGAGCAGACGAGCAAATCAACCCCGCCTTCTTCAACACTGGCTCTCCGGCCACTGACTGAGGAGCGGGTAACCAGATATTCAAAAACAATACATCATCCCACAATGCCTTGAGTTTACACTCTGTTTACAGCATTACCTCATCCCACAATCCACCGCGAGATTAAGAATCTTCTGGGTGGTCGTCTAGGCAACGCAGATTTATATGAAGGCTGGTCCCCGCCCCTCGACCCGCCCTCCAGCCAATGGGAGAGCCTTGTCATGACATCATGACTATTTTTAGAGAGACAGCGGCAGCAGATAAGGTTTGCCTCCACGCTGTACAAGTCATAGTATGTACACATATCCAGGTGGACGAAGCACCACAAAAACTACTGGTGCAAGAAAAGTTAGAACTACCCGGCGTTTTTCATTGGCAGTCTCAGTTTAAGTCTGGATATTTTCTCGACCTGTTACTTTGCATTAAACAATAGACCTTCGCTGGCTGAAAGAAGTAAGTCCTGATTATTGTCAGTGCGCACCGAAAACTGGGAGATTTTTTACTCACAAAGAGGACGTTCGGGAACCCTTGTTTCTCCTCAGCAAGAAGAAGAGAAGGCGAGAGGAAAAGTTGTCTCAAAGAAGACTATTTAGCCTCATTGTTTTTGGTTTGCCTTCTATGTATACCAAGATGGAAACTACTTTCTATGACGACTCACTCAACGCTTTCTCCCAGCATGACAGCACCGGCTACGGATTCAGCACCTCCAAAGCGCTGAAACACAACATGACACTGAACCTGTCCGACCCGACAAGCTCGCTGAAACCTCACCTCCGGGCCAAAGCCGGCGACATCCTCACCTCTACTGATGTGGGCTTACTGAAGCTGGCCTCCCCGGAGCTGGAGCGACTCATCATCCAGTCCAGCAACGGGCACATCACCACCACGCCGACCCCGACCCAGTTCCTGTGTCCCAAGAATGTCACTGACGAGCAGGAGGGTTTCGCCGAAGGATTCGTTCGAGCACTGGCGGAGCTACACCATCAGCATATGCCTGGCACACCGAATGTGAGTGTCACTTCAGCTTCTCAGACTAGTGTCAACATTGCCCTGCCACCTGTTTCATCCGTTGCCGGTGCCACCGTTTACGACAGCAACGCGACCATGCGCTCCGACTCACCGGTTTATGAGGAGCTGAACACGTTCAACCCAGCAATCAGCACCGTGTCGGCACCGAGTTTCACCACCTCAGCCCCCACTATGTCCTTCCCTGCTGCTCCGCAACAGCTTCCCCTGTACGGACAGGCCACCTCCGCCCAAGTCCCTCGGCTCTCGTCGCTCAAAGAGGAGCCGCAGACCGTGCCAGAGATGCCGGGGGAGACCCCTCCTCTCTCCCCAATCAACATGGAGAGTCAGGAGCGAATTAAGGCTGAGAGAAAGCGCATGAGGAACCGCATCGCTGCCTCCAAATGCCGGAAAAGGAAGCTGGAGAGGATCTCGAGGCTGGAGGACAAAGTTAAGAACCTTAAGTCCCAGAACTCCGAGCTCGCATCCACCGCCAACATGTTGCGCGAGCAGGTTGCTCAGCTGAAGCAAAAGGTGATGAACCACGTCAACAGCGGATGCCAGCTCATGTTAACGCAGCAGCTCCAGACCTTCTGAGACTGTGGTGGAAAGAGCAAAGACTGTGTAGTTGAACGAAAAGGACGCTTCCTGTGATAGTGAGTGGCTTTATCTCCCAAAATCATGACGGGATTTGGGATGAAGTGGCGCGCCACTGGCAGGACTGGGGGCCGCACGTGTGTTCCTGTGTGCCATGCGCTCCCCGGTGGTGCGTCCCAGAGAGGACTCGGAACAGGGACAGTAGCCATGAACCAGAGGGGGCATGGCAACAAACAGGATACCTTTAACTTTCTGTTTCGCGCTGTTTTTACAGAACTGGACAACTGAGTTTTCTTGATTTACTCCCAGCTCTGCATGGACTTCATAATGACCATCAAAGGAGACATTCAGTATTACAGGACTTATGAAGCTGCAAAAGAGACTTTTTTTGCTGTTGCATATTGGTCAACTCTAAGCGGCTCAAAGATGTAACAAAAGTTGCCTGACTTCTGAGTTACAGTACAACGTACATTTTTTTTAATTAAATATAAGAAAATTAAGTTAGGAAAGCTTCAAGATTTACTTGTTTGTTTCTAAAGTTGTTTAATGGGGTTTCACTCATTGTTATATGTATATACGATCAACTTGGACTTCTTATGTGTACTATTTGTATATCATTTTTTTATGATGCTTTCTGAGCACGAATCAATATTTATGAAAATAAACTGAATCAACGTTGTCTCTGTGTACTTGGAAGTGTGTGACAGGGAAAAAAGAGGGTGTGCCATGTCAAGAGCTCAAACAATAAAACATGTTGCAACATGTTGCAAGAGCTGCTAGGCCCCAGTAACTCAAGTTAAATTCCTTTAGTGCTAATATTGATCCAGGCTAAGTGATTGAGTTTCAGCAGACAGACCCATCTCACTTTAGCGCAGGCCAATTCTGTAAATTACAATGAGGAGTTTCAGATGACTTGTTTCAAAAAACAGAAGCTATAGTTTTTAAATAAATCTTGTGATTGTTCACATACGGTCAATGGAAGCACTGCAAGATTTGTAACACACATTTACAACAGGACATGGTATGGCATGGTACATTGTGCAACACATTTCACATAAGAAGAGGAAAATAACTGGCTAAACTCTATGATAATGCACCATGCAGGTATTTGACATTACTTCCTGTCCAACCGTAGATAAAGGAAGGCCCAGCACGTTAAATAATCAAGTCAAACAAGCTGAATCACAAATCTCTAAAGCTATTTTAATTTACGTAGGCATGCAAATGAACAGGGATTGGCCAAAACAGTCATAAATCACACATTAATGGGTACTAATTCAATAGAATTTAAAGGAATCACTGCTTTGTGTGAGGAAATTGATGCAAAGATACTATATTATATTATATAAATTTTAGAACAACTCTTCTGAAGCTCCTAACCCTTCAATTGTGTAAATATATCTAACATTTATGAAATAAACTTAAACTAACTTGAGCAGTACGTAACTGTCAGTAAGTACACTTCCAGCTATAATTCGTATTGCTGTATGAAATTAATTACATCAGGTGAATGTTGCAGTACAGTTCACATATGGCATTCCGTACATACATATACTGTATTATCATGTCTTGGAGAGTCATAAACCACTGGTGGGTCTTGCTCATAATTGAACACTAGATGGAGACGTAGACTGTGGTAGTTCGCTTCACAGACGGGTTGTTGGTGCTTTCTCACTAGATCAATTTGGTTCATGTTTGCTCATCTGTTGCTGTTTTGAGTGCACATCCAAACGGCCCTCTACTTACTTTATGCGAAAACTTTTAAAGCTTGTTGGATTTATTTGAATCTGATTTGAATCACAGTGACGCTTAAACCTGGCACAAACAAGGTAATCATCTATAGGCTCCTTCCCATGTTATTTGTAGGCCAATGGGTTCATTTTCACTTTTTTGTTTCATATTCAAACACGTTCTTATATTTTCATGTGAATTAAATATTGTACTTTTACATGTGTCGAACAAACGCATGTATTCACCTTTCTTTCCGAATAAATTCATGAACAAATAACATCAAAATAATATTTGTCCGACTGACTTTGCCCTATAACAAATAAAAAGCTAACCCAGTGGAGAAAACTGATGATGGATTTGTTATTTAACATAAAATAAAATAAAATTAAATTAAATATTCTATCATTATTAGCAGGCCTATTATTCTGAACCTCATCATTAGCTTAGAAATTAAGTTTCATAATAAATCTGCTTTAACCTCTGACTTCCCAAAGTGGGGCAACGATGGCATCATCTTGGAAGGCGGCTTCCTTCCCTACCATATAAGGAAAGGGTAGGCTCGGAAGATATACGTCACAACGGAGGAGGCGTGGATTACGGGAAGTGAATCGACTCTGCAATCTCCGCAGTGAACGGTAAATCTGGTGAATGAAAAGACTACAACAGCGACAGACCGTCACCTACAGACCTCCTCTGGTGACATTCGTGGAAATGCCCTGCTACCGCCGAGTGTAAATTGGATCAGAGATAATTCAGCCTGAAGATGTGATGGTGTCATTAGTGTTGCTCCAGATATTGCCGAGTGCACTTTCCAAGATATAACACACATATGCGATATAAAAAATAAAATAAAAAGGTATTTTGGGTCAGCGGTTAAAAACTGTGTGCACGATTGAACAGGCCAGTGGCGATTTAGCAATTTTACAATCCAATCTGCAAACAAATCATCGGAAACACTTATCTGAATGAAGCTGATTTGTGAGGGGAGGTTTGGGGAGATATTTTTACATTGACAAAAGAAGGGCAGAACTAGTAATTAAAGTAGCAAAAAACAAACAAGTAATTAGAGACAATTAGAAAATAAGCTCATGAGGTTTACTGGCCATAAAAGACAGTTATGTGACAGTAGATCAACACTGGACAGCAGAACTAGTGACACTAAGTGGATTATTGAAATCATTTTTTCTCATATAATCATGTCCCCCACTTGTTAGACATCCACAGGTGGGGTTAGGACATTATGGTCATGGTTAGGTGTAGTTGAGATAACTGGTTGGAGTCAGAGGACAACTGGTTAAGGATAAGGTGCAGGTTAAGTTAAGGGGAAACTACAGCACGTGGAAAGAGAATTCAACATAACACCTACAGTGAGTAGCAGTGTGATTATATCCAGGGCCAGCTGATGGGGCGAGATCAGTTACAATGTAGGAACCTTGGACTACTCATAAATAAATATGTTAACAAGACCTAACTATGTGAGAGTCAACTCATAACTATTCGATCACAACGGTTACATGGCTACACCTCTTTGAATTGTTTCCGACTGACAACTTCCAGCAGAGTCTAATACGTATATGGAAGTAGTACTTGATTAACAAAGATTAACAAAGAGCAAATTATTACTTACTTTTACCCAATACACAGACAGGGGTAGAAATTAGTTTTTATGAAGGAAAGTTATGCGATAATGTTAGAAAGAAACAGGAGGCTTCAACAGAAAATTAACACGTAAGTGTGTGTTCTCTCTGTCTGATTGTTGAAAAGGGTCCAACATCCTGACACCAAACCAAAACCACTAGAGCCCTGACACATTTATGGTGGGAATTTATTTCTAGTTTCATGTTTTCTCAGCATTGGCTGCAATTACATTTCTTGGTTATTACGTATTACGTCATGCCCCCGCTACATGTTTCCAATGTGTTGCTGTTTTCTTCCTTGAATCAGCATTCTTTCTATTGATTCATGTTGCATCAATGAATTTACCCTTTGGTAACTGTACATTGCTGATGGTATAATTCTATTAAGCAAATGTCAGAACACCATTTACCAGTAAATGTCTTAGGAAAAAAGAGCAAGGTTATTTATTGTGAAATAACTTTCAAACTTATTCAAAGTCTGATTTGTGTGTGACAAGAGCAAGAGTATTTAATCGCTTTTCATGGCTCTTTTATACATATTATTTTGCAAAAACAAAACAACTACAAAGGATAGAATCACATTGCAGATTGTTAGATTACATTGACATGGCCACCTGCTCCTTGTCTCAATATTAGACTGTCAAGAATGAGGCGGCAGATGACTTTAGTTTATAATCATCTTGAAGGGAATTGAACAGCCAGTATACAGGTTCTACACTGATGGCACCCAGAACCCGAGTAATGAATACGCTGCAATAGAAGTAAGCATTCCACAATTGCATATTTAATATGGAAAAAGTACATCAAATTGTATGTCAGTCTTCCCTACAGCGCTAGTGGCTATCTTGTGGGCTCTGGTGTGGGTGGAGGAGGTTAGACCAGGGATTAACAGATTCTGCTGCAGCATTGATGGCACTGAGGGGTGGGAACCGTTGGGCCAGACCAGATGTATTACTAGAACTTTTCCCTGTGTTAAATCAAGTATCTAGGTTGGGGCAAAAAGAAGGTGCATTAGGATGGACACAAATACAGGTTTTATTTTTCGTTGCAGCTAACATTTCAGTATGCTTGTCAAATACAAGAATGGCAGAAGGAACACTGTGGTAATAACTAGGCTGAGACTGGGTCACTGTGCATTGAACCATATGCTAGCAATGGTAGGCAAGCACCCAAATGGAAAATGCATCATTGGAGAGACAGAACCTGTGTAACTTGTTTTGATGGAATGCATGAACTATCACGCACACAGACAGAATAGCCTCATGCAAGAAGAACTCAGAAAATGTAGCCATAAATCAATCATTTAAATCAATACACAGAATGGAACTGTGTCCATTACATTGGACTTCATGTAAGAATTTAATTCAATTAATTTAATTCTACGAATGACCTGTAGAGGGCAGCACGTCTACGCTGCGTCTGGTCTGCCGCAAATTCACCAGAAGAAGATGACTGCTGATCTCGCGGTAGCACCATATGGGTCACGTGACTTTGTTTAGATCGCCGTCCTTCTGCCTCAGTGAATGCTAAGATGGCAAGAAACGAGGAGAAACAACAAGGAAGATTGAACAGGCTGTGGCTTCAGAAGGAGAGAGAGGGTATGCCGTTAGTAGCCAAAAAGGAAATGACATTTAAATAATATTTGGGCCACACTAACACCGTATTGCACGACTTGTTAGCTTTAACGGTTAGCTATAGTCGTGCTACCAATAACTCCATCCTGGGTAAAAAACAAAGCAAATAGACAGATAAACGTCTATGTTCCCTTAATGTCCTGATAATACACGTTGTAATAGCCTTCCTTGTTTCACTTTTTGTCCATTAAGCTAGCATTCAACATGGTGCTCAGGAAATCTGAACGTTTTCTCTCAATACTTCCATTACAGTGGGTCGACTGAAAGATACGCATGAGCGAAGACCCAAGCTGGTAATGAAGAATTAATAAATTCCCACATAAACACATTACCTCAGTATCAATTAACTCAGACCAGATTCTGTAAGTTTTCTCTCTTCTTCCTCAGTCTACTTTAAATTCAGCTTCCGTTGTGAAAAAGTGGATCCCAGACATTAAGAATGAAATAGAGTATTATTTGCAGGTTAGTGAATTCCTATGTATATATATACTGTGTATATAAGTACTGGTTGCTATAGAATCATTCTTTTGTTTAAAGAAGACCTTTGAAGTTTTCTTATGAACAAGCAAATGTCACGTTCACTTCAGTACAAAGACTGCTTCATAGGACTACAAGATATCAGAAACTCCACGCCTTTAAAGTTGATATCCGTTGTGTTTGTTTTCCATTTCAGCAGTCCCAGCTTTCTCATTATCCAGAGAGGAAGATAGCAGAGTTCCAGCTTAAAATTGAGGCTTTGGAAAGGGAGTACAAAAGCTTCATTGCCAAACTACGAGTTTTTGACCCCTCCTGTAAAAACAAGCCGTGGAGTCCTCGAGGATATTGTAAAAGGAGAGCAGAGACACAAGACTCTCCAAGCATCGGTCAGTGCAAAGAGCCAAAACAAAGACACTCTTTACACAAAGACACTCTTACATCCAAGCCAGCTATACCTGTATATCTGGCTTGGATATCTAATCAGGGGTTAATAAAAGTAGCTGCCAAGATATGACATCTCCATATTGGTCTTCTAATTGCACAATTTAAAACAGTCGGTTTTTGCATCATCCATCTACACCATAGCACAGTGATACTGTATACCTGCTGGATTATATTCTGTATCCATCATCACTTAAATTGATGAATGCTGGGATTTATTGCACCAGTTCGAGAAGCCCTGTATGTTACTTACAAATCTTCGATTGACTGAGATTTTGTGTCAGGTTTTAGGTTTAAGACACAAATTGCTGACAGTCCTCTTGAGTTGACTTTTGTCCATGTATCTTCTCTCTCATTTACAGTTAAAAATCCTTGTCTCTGTCAGTCACCTGATAGCAGTAGCCGGTTGAGTGTTGGTGAGAGTGACTTGGCCACCAGTAGGACAGGAAGTTGCAAAGCCTCAGCCACTGAAAGACAAGGACCTTTAGGCCACTGTGAAACAAGATTTCAAACCCCCTTCCCCACCAACCCAGTCTCAAAAACCCCAGGAGCAGTATATGCAGACCAGGACCAGCCCCTCTCTTTTGACCATACACGGCTGGCGTTGGCCACTGCTGCGTACAGACGACCGTCAGATCAGCGAGGCTTCCCTCAAACACAGAGCCTAGCCAGGTTGCTGCAGGTTTCCCTGCCGAACCTCAATAATTCACCATTGGGACAAACATTTTCAACAAAGAAAGGTGACACTGTAGGATCCAGAGAGAGCAATGAGGGAGCAGCGATGGGATCTATGACTGGACAAAAGTCAGACTGTGAAAGAACAGAGAAGATGCCTAAGAAATCGTCTTGTCCTTCGACAACAGGGGCAGGGACCGATCATGTCCTGGGGCTCGACTGTTACTCTTCTTCTGATGGGGAGTTTGACACATGAGACTTTTAGACCATGAAATAATATGTTCCACAATACTCAAGTATTTATTGGAAGCTCTTGATATCCTGTGTTAAATCAAATGTTTCCTGTGGTGTTAGGTCGTATGGACAAAATGAATGAATGTCATATTTATCAAGGCAATTGTGAAAATAGAAATCTATAAAAAAAAATGTTAAAAAATAAGAAACAAAATAATTTCCCCTGTTTCAGTAGATCTTCATCTTAACACAGAGAAGAGGACTTACAGCTGGCGGCTAAATAATTCTCTTTTAAAGGATCAGGCTTTCTGTAAATACATTACTGAGAAAATCTCAGTGTTCATTGATACAAATGATAGTGGTGACGTTAATGACTCCACTCTATGGGAAACCCTGAAGGCGGCTATTAGGGGGGACATAATATCTTATGAGACTGTTATGAAGAATCCAATTGACCTGTTAAAGACAAACTGGAAAAAGTGGATCGACAAACTTAAACAAAATATTGACTTCTGGAAATCCCTCCCCGTCTCTTCGGTTGGGAGGATGAATGCAGTTAAATTGGTCCCATTCTATATACCTCAATCACACTTTAAGCAGTTATATTCAATAATACCCTTCATATGGAGCTATAAAACAGTACGTGTGGTAGAAAAACAGCTTACAGTGGCAGTTCTATCATAGCCAGCACTCTGGAAATATGGAGTATGGGAAAATATGGAAAATATGTGAATTAAATTCAATATACGGTACATAGATGGTATCTTTGTTTGTAATGAATTCCAGCTTCCAATCTGTTCAGATACTTTCAAATATGTGAATTCACTAAAAAAACAAACCCTGCGCATGCACTCCCAAGGGGCGGTCTCACATTTCTATCGAATTTTGCTTGAGGATGCACCTAAAGATTCCTCTGTCACAGACAGACATGGGCCAGCGAGTTAAATGAGGAGATACTGGTCATCTTACTGGTCTGATATTTTCCAATGCTTCTCTAAAGCCTATAAGAAGAAATGGGACCCAGATCCATTGGTTGCGTTCTTAGGAGGGACAGGGGCTCTACAACTCAAGCGGTTTCTTTTGGTATAGTTGTGGTGAAAAAAATGATTCTGCATATGTGGAAAAGTGACTCAGGGAAATGGGGAATGTACTAAGCCTTGAAAAGATCAGATATCACAACAATGATAAATTGAAATACTATGATAAGATCTGGGACCCTCTGCTATTGTACATAAAGGGCCAAGACTGACTCCTAATGCTGTACTCTTTTGTAAATCCTGACCAATGTTTGCTTTTGGATATTTGTTTTTCTTTTATATACTCTATTGAACTACATTACATTCACGACTGTTATGTCAATATGTGCTATGTTCAGTTCATAACTGAAAAATATATATTCCACAAAATAATAAAATAATTTTGATAGCCTTTGTTTTGTAACCACATCCTGTCTCTCAAAAAAAAACAATTCTATTGTTCGGTAAAACTCAAAATGAGAACAATGTCTCTCGATTTGTTAATGTGGTTATGATAAATAGATATAGAAAATATCTATTTAAATAATGAATGAAAGACCTACTCATAAGGCCTGCTGTGAAATGTGTGCGTGTTCAAAAAGATACCAGTCTCTAGACACTAGAGACGGTTTGTGTAATCAGTCATGACCACAACCACCTCCATTACACAACAGAAAGGAGAGAGACCGTGTGAGAAACACGCAGTAATGGATGGAAGTCCTCGCTGATTCAGTGATTCATATAGTCCACTTATCTGGTTATATTACCTGGAGCAGCAGATCTGCACATAAGCTCCATAGATAAACCCACCCTCCCACCTAACCCTGCTGCTACAGGGAACACTTTCAGTATTACGCTTCTGCGAAACATACATCAGTTTGACAAGTATAGAAACTGTGCAATTTATGGTTAAGTTTGACGTAATTGCCCTTTCAGTTAGAGCTGTGTTTGCACGATGCAAAGAAGTGGGCTTCCCTCCCCTTGTCTCTGCAGCCCAGAGAAACGAAACAAACCTTTTTCTAAAAGTGGACAAAGCCTCCTGCATTGGCCGTAGTGCACAAAAAATAAAAACTTCTCTTAAAACAATAACAGAGATGGGCTGGCTTCACAGCTTGATAAAACCTTTCTGTTTTATGATAAGCTAGCGTGTTTTTTGCAGTTTTTCAACTCTCCACCACAAGCAAGATTTTCTTGCATTGAGTTTCCACCGATGAAGCAGGAAAACCACCTGTCATTCAAAAGCGCTCAAAGTGCTCATGAATATTTTTTAACATATTTTCTCGAACAAGCAACAGCGAAGCGCTGATGTCTTATGGAAACTACTGCACCCACAGTGAACAGGCAGCATAATCGTGCAGCATCCTAGTCAGCGAACCCAAGAGGGGCATAAAGACCACAATGACAACACTTGAGGGGGGGAGGAAATAATGTGTGCTCAGCTTTCCTGTAAGCTGAACTCTGAGGTATTGGTTGGGGTTATGTCTCACCTCTTTATCTTTTGTACGAGCTTCTCACAAGCAGCCAGCTAGAAAGCCAATGCAAAGACATATGCCCTTTTCATGTGGCTGCAGCGTTTTCCAACCAAGAACACACAGTGCTACTGAAACTGCTGTATCACTGTTTACCAACACTCTGCACTGCATAAAGAGTGATATTAATGCATTTTGGTAAATGGGTTGAATACTTAGAATTTGTAGGAGTGACACCTCTGAAGGGTCTGCACAGAAACCTCTGAGCTACTCTAAAACATATGGACCAAATACATTGCATAAAATGCTCATGATGACTAAGACCGTTCTTTCATGGAATCTGTGAAGAAGTGTGTTATTGATGATGACTCTAGTAAGCGAGGGCGGGGGTCTGATCAAATTTCTAGCTTCCTGTCCCTTAAACTTTCCTACCATAGTGCAAAGATGGTTAAAATAAAAATCACATGGACTTTAATCACACAAAACCGTCATTAATAAAGCTCCATAGTTATCCAAAGAAGCAAGAAGATAAAATAACTGTCAGTAACTCTCGTTTTGTACGATAGTTATTGATGGGTTTATAGATTCATGAGAGATAATATGCACTTGTATGCAGGCCACAGTGGGCGTGGGAGGGATTTGCATGTGGTGAATGCTTTGACAGCCGAAGCTTGGTTTAATAAGATAGAGGTACTCATGTATACACCTCCTGCGTGCAGAGGTGGTAGATGCACATAACTTCTCTCACACAGGTAGGAGCTGAACAATGAGCTGTGACCAGAGCTATCCCTTCCCACAGGTTTTTCTTGTGGATGGAGCGGGAGGTGAACCTCAATCTGGCCAGATTCCAAATCTTGTGCCTTGCTGGTCCTTCCCACCTGCCCAGGAGAGGGTGAGAAGCCGTAGGAAGAGTAATGGCTGCATGGGGATCAGCCATGGTCTCGCTGTGGTTGTGCTGCTCCTGTTTCTGCTTGTGTTTGCAGCCCTGGGCTTCGGGGCCTACCAGATTTACAACATGCAGACTGAGCTGAGAGAACTGAGAGAGGTAAGAAGAACTGGAAGTGAACAAGGAGAGTGGAAAAAGGGAGATATTGGACAAAAATGTAGGTCAGCAAACTTTTAATGGATTAAGATGATGAACAGTTTTAAGTTTTTTAAGTTGGGAAAATAAAATGGTGAAAATATGACAGCAGCGTGCAGTGCAAAAATGACCCTTCACAAAATAGTTAAGTCATCAATCGTTGTTTGCTAAGAAATATTAAATAATAGCACCATCAATAGTATCACTTTCGTGGGGTGTTAAGTGCAAAGGTGCACACATTTAAAAAAAAAAAAGTTACGAGCTGGACACTGCCTAGATGGGGTAAAGGATCTAAAGTGGAAGTATTGAAAAGGTAACAGTGTAACTTTCAAAATCAATTTAGTCTCTTGATTGACATCATTTGAAGAATTGATATACAACAGCTGTTTTTTGACATTTAAAGATGCAAACCAAGAACTAAATATGTGGTCACAGGTCCAATGACAGGATATCCCCTCCATCTGTGCTCCGAGAGCGCTTTTGAAGAAAAAAAAAACTCTCTAGCATCTGTGTGATGTGGTGTTTAGATGTCTTTCTCTTTCGTCACATATTAGGTCGAACCTGCGCAGGAGTTTAGTAAACCTGAGAAGCAAATTGGTAAGTCTCCATCATTAAACTCCTGTCACTATACGATCAAGATTCCCAAAGCAGGGAAACCTAATCCCTCTGATTAAAGAAATGATGTGACTATAATCTCACGGTTTCAGGTTTCTATGAACAAAGATTGAAAGAAGATAGTAGAGCTGCAGCACATGTGATAGGTAATGTTTTTCTGAATTCAAATTTAAACCAGATTTTACTGTTCTCTAATCAGTATAGGACTGAAACATAATTCCTTTCATTCTCTATTGCAGGGAAGGTTCAGACTAATCCACTCCACAAAACCTTGCGATGGGAGCCTCGGGCAGGCCAGGCATTCACAGCTGGAGGAGTGGCTTACCTGACTGAAGATGGTTCCCTGCAGGTCAATGAGACCGGACTCTACCACATTTACTCAAGAGTGGAGTTGATCTTTACATCCTGTTCCGCGAAATCTTCATTTGATCATTCTGTGTTTTTGAGGCGAGCATGGCGTCCCACACCTCTGACCCTGATGGTGGCACACAGAGCAGGTTTCTGCTCTCAGCATCTGGGGCAACCATGGACTACAGAGAGTTATCTTGGCTCTGCCCTGCAGCTGCAGAAATATGACAAGATTTCAGTGAACGTATCACACCCCATCTATCTGAGTCATGAGCATTATGCCAACTTCTTTGGTCTTTACAAAGTCTAAACAGTACGAGATGACGAGCTTTGTGTTTGATGTGTTGATTTACTTCAATGAAACAATAGAAACTGCTATTAATCAGGAATCTTACTCAACACTTTGCTCAACCTAGAAAAGAGAGTGCAAACCACCATCAAATGCAATGTACAGAAAATGTTGTTTTTGGCTATGTTTAGCAGATCAAACCCAAAATCGAATCGGCTCTTTCTTGTCCTTGTCCTCAAACAAGTTGGTTGAAGTTGAAAATTGGCGCTGTAGTTTTTTTTGTAATCGTGCTATCAGTCAGACATGCAAATACACACACACACACACACACACACACATACATAAACAAACCCAACGCATAACATTACTTTTTTAGGGATTGTAGGATTGTTGAATGTGATTCCTATGAAATATTAGTACAGCCTAATGTTAAAAAAAAATGCAAAAACAAATTTCATGCCTTCTTTTGATGTTGAAAGAGTCTGTTAACACTAAGGTGCTGACTTTGTTGTAGCATTTCTAAAGTTATTTATTTAAGTATGGATCTCACATTGCCAATGTCTAAATGTGTGCTTACGAAACAGCAGAGGTTATTTTATAATGGATGTCTTGAATGAAATAAAGATCAAAAATTAGCTAAGTTCCATTAGCTGA
This sequence comes from Macroramphosus scolopax, assembly GCA_901007825.1. NCBI lineage: Eukaryota > Metazoa > Chordata > Actinopteri > Syngnathiformes > Centriscidae > Macroramphosus > Macroramphosus scolopax. Next base: position 19,583 of record CAAKHC010000771.1, read on the forward strand.
AAAAGGGAAATGCTTCGTCTCTTTCATTAATCTGTTTCATGTTTGTGCAGGGTGTCTTGTAATGAATAGCCAAATGAGTTAGGTTCATGACCATTGGAAACTTTGTAGATAAAGACACCAACTTAAATGTGGTATGCTCTGGCTCATTATGATTTTTAATTGTGCACCTTAAAATAAACCTGACTTCCATATATTCCATTGCACAACAGGACTGGTCTTAAACAGGAAGGGCATGTTGATTGAGTTCTTCAACTCAGCTTTTACTCAAAAGTGGATTAAACTTACTTTTCCTGGTTAATTTGAAGCTTCAAAAATGGTTAAGGGACCACAATGCAATTGCGCTTGCATTTTTGCATTGCTTTTTTTCCACTTTAGCACCTTCATCATGCTGCTCTGTCTGATTATACCACAAACAGACGTTAGTGGATATGAGAAAATGTGCAGACTGGGCATAGGTGAGGGGACTGAACAGCTGCAGGTTTGACGCGTTTCCTTCCTGTGTGAATATCATGAGGGTCTCACACACGAGTGTGGCTTGATTTCCGTGAAATAACAGAGAGTTTGTGCTTCCTTCTGTGTAGACTCATTTGTGTTTTTATTTCATTTAAAGACCTATGGCGCCTCACAATAAGAGCTTAGTAATCACTTTAAACATGAAATCATAAACAAACCTCAGTATTTCAGTCTTTTGAGGCAAAAACATATTGCTCAAAAAGCTAGGTGGTCATACATCAACTGAAACTAACATGGATTTGTACCCAAAAGTTTTGGCCAAGTTTGTTCTCTTTGTGCGTTGTTTCCCATGAGCATGTTGTTGCAACAGGTTGAATCATGATGTGAATGATTCACATTTGAGCTAATAATTCTGTTTTTCTTTTACTGGGCAATAGCTGACTAGTAGTTAGTGTAGAACACAATATTTCAGAAAACAATGAGCTAAACAGAAAATGTAACATTTCATCAAAAATGTATCTTCTGACTATGAAATACTGAACAGCTGTAGACTTGAGGGGGCTGTAAAGATTTGCTTCCGTCTCAGTCCTGACACACAATGATGTGAAGCTTGTTGGAAATACACAAAGTGGCAACATTTTCTACATGAGCTTTTTTATAAGGAATATTGTGGAGTTGTTTATAACCATCCATATCTGCATTAAATTACAAACAGACAAGATATGTTACTTTCTAATTGAAATGCTTTGTGTGAGTCATATTCTTTAGATTAATAATTTTTTGGGCGTTATTTTCCCTACATTTTTAACTGCCATACTTGCTAAGGTTTATTCCGTAATTATAATATTAATATTGATCAAGGGGGGGGGTTTGTGACAAAATAATAACAATAAAAGTACCTTGGTGTGGTTCCATCTATCAAATATTTCATGAATTACAACAAGAATGACAATGAGTTCATGACGTCACTTGTCTCAATCTCAGGCACTGATATTATGGCATGAGCTCCAATAGCCAGCTCATGTTTAAATCAATGAGTAAGCTCATCTGTCACAGCAAAATTAAACACCACACTCCTTGATGTTTACCATGGCTGTTTCACCAGAAGTTCCACATCTTTGTTTCTGCTCATCTTTCTTTACCTTTCATAGCGATATTTGATTTATGTTGGCCCACTTTATCGCAGTACCGCTTTTCCCTGTTAAAAGGGATAATAACATTTAACACTCTATAACATACTAGTAACAATGTTTACTACAGAGCCCAATAAGCTCTTGTTGTTCTGAATGTAGTGATACAATTAGACAGATGGGACTTTTAACACCAAATGAAGTTAGATTCAGATGTATTTTTGACCTTCTCCTCCTTGTAAATGTCCAGCCCTGTTACATTTGTGTATACAACCCACACTTTGTCAATCACAACCTTGTGGCCTGTGCAGGTTGGCTAAGGTACTGCAGGCGGAACACATGCAGTACCTTAACCAACCACAAGGCGGCCGGACACACTTTGTCAATCACCACCTTGTGGGCTGTGACGGTACTGCAGGTGGCCCATCTGCAGCCAACAATAGAGGGCGCTAGACAGGACTGTTACATTTGTGTATACAACCCAGATTGAACTAAATCCTAAATGTTGAACTCAATATCAGATCAATTTGCCTTATTGATCACTTTAGTCTGCCCTCTCAGCTAGAGATACATGTCATTAATATCATAATAACTGTTTGCTGTCTGTTCAGCTTATGTCATCCTGTTCAAAGATTTATTTTTCTTTACTTACTGAAGTCCATTTGTGTCATAGCCATGTGTTCATCATTAACAATTAGTCAAACAGCAAATGCTGGTTGATGAACTGAATATACTGGTGCAGCCCACAATAGAGGGCGCTAGGGCGCCGCCCTCCCTGGTGGAAAGTGTTCTTTGATTTTTCTTTTTAAAATAAAAACATTTAAAATTAACAATAATCACCTTTAACACCATATAACATACTAGTAACAATGTTTACTACAGAGCCCAATAAGCTCTTGTTTTCTGAATGTAGTGATACAATTAGACAGAAGGGACTTTTAACACCAAATGAAGTTAGATTCAGATGTAATTATGACCTTCTCCTCCTTGTAAATGTCCAGCCCTGTTACATTTGTGTATACCACCCAGATTGACCTAAATCCTAAATGTTGAACTGAATATCAGATCAACTTGCCCTCATTGATCACTTTAGTCTGCCCTCTCAGCTAGAGCTAAATGTCATTAATATCATAATAACTGTTTGCTGTCTGTTCAGCTTATGTCATCCTGTTCAAAGATTCATTTTTCTGTACTTCCAAATACTGAAATCCATTTGTGTCATAGCCATGTGTTCATCATCAACAATTAGTCAGACAGCAAATGCGCTGTCATCATCATACTCCAGTAAATCATTATATAATAATCAATATTATATGAGCAGACTCAAACTGTAAGTTTTTCCCTGGCAAAGTAAAGCAGCTCACTAGTGCCGTGATCATGTTACTCAGAAATAACACAAAGAGCAGTGATTGACAAAGTGAAGGTGGCCGCCAACACTTTGTCAATCACCACCTTTTGGGCTGTGACGGTACTGCAGGTGGGCCATCTGCAGCCTGCAATAGAGGGCGCTAGGGAGCCACCCTCCCTGATGGAAAGAGTTCTTTGATTTTTCTTTTTAAAATAAAAACATTTAAAATAAACAATAATCACCTT
>CAAKHC010000773.1:15208-28303 GCA_901007825.1 Macroramphosus scolopax
CACCAGAGAGGATCCAGAGGTATGCTCTGGTGTGTGTGTGTGTGTCCTCTGTGTGTGTGTGTGTGTCATCCGTACAATTTTTTCCGTGCAGCTCATTCTGAAACAAACCTCCAGCCAAGGCAACTTCCGATTGCAGCATAACTACTAGAGATTCAAAGCTCGTCCTGGCTAACTAGCTGGCTAGCTCCGCTCCCAAACAAAGCTCCCATTGTCTGGAACTTGTAGTTTTGCCGTTTTCTAGTGGCCATCACAACTGTGATTAACGAAAGGTACGAAAAACTACAAATCCGATGTCTGCAGAGCACCAAGAGCATGCGCACTGGGACGTTAATGCACAGGGAGGTTGTGGAATATTAGGTAGTTAATAAAGTAGCTAAGGTAATTCAGGTGGTTGTCGGATATTACAGGGTATTTTCTCGTTAACTGAACGGCTGGAGGCTGAAGCGGAGACAAGGGTCGCTTTAAACTCTTTCAGATAAGTTAGAACTCAGAACAAATACAAAGTCGTAGTAAAAAGGCTGCTCGTATGTTGTCTGAAGTTGGTCGGCTGCCTCTCGGTGCCTTGCTCGCTAACGTTAACAACACTCGTCACTTTTGAATAGCCTGCACTGTCCAACTTAAACTGTGGGAAAACGAAAAAAGAGCACCCATCTTACCAGACGCTGCTACGGTGTTTCCACAACGCTCACATTCCATTAAAATGAATCTCCAGACATTGTAGGAAACCTTCCTTGTCCGACGGTCGATTGCCTATTCACCGAGCGAGACGTTGCCAAGAATGCTCAACCGAAACCACGGCGGAGCTGCGCCCGCACCCATTGCGCATGCGCATCTCCGGTTGGCGCAACCCACTGATAGAGGGCAGCAAACTTCAACTGAGACTGTGGACAATTTTACTGATCATGTGTAAATGTTTGCGTTTCACTGGGAATATGAAGACACAGCAAGTTATATCTGTGTGTATTCCCCCCCAGCAATGATACTTTAGAAGTTCCCCGTGTATACATCATTGTCCACGATCACAAATGATTATTCATCGCTGAGAATGAGTCAATAGCACTACCGTGTGGTTGGTGAACATATTATCAATCCTTTCAGCATTTGATATTTCACCGTATTTCACAGTTATCCTTTAAATTAGTCAGAAGATACCCAGGTTTATGGGCGTATTTTGTTAATCTAGATATAATCATCAAGCTTATTCTTAAATGCAGCGTTTAAGTTTTTCCATTCAGACGGTATCATGATTTCACTTAAATCAACTTTTAATAATTTTTGAGAAGTACACCTTTGGGAAGATGAGAAACAAGATGCCAGCTCCAATAATAAACCAGCATGTCCAGCAACCACAACTTTCTACTTTTAACTATCCTAAAGATTGTGATGGTATTAAAAGGCAGCATGTTGCAGCCAGAGGTTTTCCAGATGCCCTCTTTCCTGTTACAACAGGAACTTAATCAGTGGACTAAGAACAGGAGGATACAACAAATCTGACAACTAGCTGACAGACTGGAAAGGTTTTTCCTGGCCAGAAACAAGAAAATTGCAGAACTATTGTTGAAACCATGTCTTATCTGGATAAAGGGAGCGATGAGACTTAATAATACCCTGAAAATGCAGAGTACACGGAATCATAAACAAGGACTTTGTGTTACACTTATTAAACACCAAGGGGCAGTATTTCTTCAAAATGCACGAATCAAACTATTATACAGTATATTGTCAGATAATTCATTCATTGATTGTATTCAACTGTGGAAGAAAACAGACTATAGTTCAAGTTCAGCTTCTCATACTCATACTCTTATCCAGCGACTTCTTCTGTTATTGCTTCATGCGCACAAAATGGAGCCCAAACACGGAGTATGAGTTTCCAAGTGACGTGATTTTGCAATATCAAACAATAAAGCAGTTACTTTTTAAATTCTACAAGACAATGTATAGTGCATTAGAGGCACGTATGTGTTCACTCTAACATTGAGAGTCAGTTCCACTGTTAGTAAAATATCGTGTCTGTATATCCACCAGATTACTGTGGGCAGCCGTGCCAGCTCCAGGGATGTTGATCTAAAGCTGACATTTGGCCTCTGAACTACCACTAGAATTCATTATCTTGGACTTGTTCAATTACGCTACATTATTCAGTAATAAAAAAATATGAATAGGATTGTTAGTGGCTTGAAGATGATGTCCTTCATACAACAGAGTAATTTACTTAAGCTCCAGCAAATTAATAGAAACAATATTTATTACCGTAGCCTCATATAGCTTATTATCTACGAGCTGCCACATTGATGTAGGTCAACGGGAGACTCCGGAAAAACTTCATTACCCACAGTGCAACAGCACACCACCAGCAGCACAGCCTGTCTCGTTCCAACACACTGCGGCGTCCTCCTCTGCAGGCCGCACTGAGCTGCGCCCTGATCTGCACACGCATGATGGGAGGAAGCAAACTGCGGCTTTGTCCATCCACCAGTTCCGTGTTTTGTAGATCAGCGACTGGCCGTGCAGGCACTTGTTCCCACGTAAGTGAACGTCGCCGCGGTGTATTCGTACGTAGTCAGCCCACACAGACTGACAGCTCGGTGCTCTGTATGTCGCGTCGTTGGGTAGAACAAGCCTGTTTGAATACGCTGGACATCCAGTCAACTGGCTGAACAAGGACTCCAAGGAGATTTGTTATTTGTGTCTAATTTTGGTCAGGACCTTGCTGCTCACTCGGATGCAACTACACGCCCATTCGATGATGTCGATGGATGTGGCTGCCTCAGTGTCCAGGTTAGGTGACAGTAATCCTTAATTTTAAGGATTCAAATAGCTGTTTAGCCTGTTTGGGTGCGGAGGACGCAAGCGGGGACTGGATACATAAAACATGTAGCGCACATCATAAGTTAATCCATTATTGTTATTATTAAGACGACAGATGAAGGATACATGGAACTGAAGTGGATGTCTACGTCGCCTAATTCATATCGTCCACTCGGATAGGACCTACAAAATGTTGGAATGCCTCCAAGCAAACCTTCGTTGACAATATTTTTTTTACCTTAAAGCCATCATGTGATGGCTTTTTCTTTTTTTAAGAAGCCATTGACCTTTAAATTCCACTCCTCCGTGTATTGTTTATCTGAAACTACCATGTGTGCTCCGAGGGCATCAGGAGAATGAGAAATGCTGGCATTCCGTTTCTCTCTCCAGTTCACCAGAGTTTCTTTTCCAACCGAGCACTTGTCTCCATCACAAATGTAAACCAGCGGAAGCGACTGAACCACGCCGCTGCACAGAGACGGAAGCAGGTTTGTTGTGTTCAGCCCTGGCTGCATGCTGAACATGGTGCCACTTCACAGCTGTGTATTGAATACCTGCCGACCGGCTATCGCCGTCTTTCTGTAATTCCCCAGCGGTCTTAAAATGGACGGGCCCTTTTTGTTAAAGGCTATTCTGGGCTTATGGGTGGCCGTCAATGCAGGATTTAGCCCCAACTGGCTTGTCGGGATGTAGTCAAACGTCCAAGGATATTTCTCAGCACAACATAGAGAGAAAACAGCACATATTCATGAAGATGGCTGGCGGGGGAGGTGCGTCTACACTGGGCTGGAAGAGAGATAATGAGGACCCCTGGTCAGAGGATTTCACTCAGCTTTACCACAGACTTTCCTATTTATTGACTAATTAAATGTATTTACACCTGATATTTATCTGATAATCAGTTATAGGCTTTCAGGTCCAGACTGATTCTTAATGGGCTGATAATAACTACAGCATTGGTGTGTGTTCTTTATTTTGGAAAAAGATGAACAACTGTACATCATGCTCCCAGATTGTGTTTTGATGAAATATCGATTAACACTTAATGTTAATCGCAATGTAAAAAACTGATGTTTAGTGTTTGTTTCATCAGCTGTTTGTAGCTTTTGAGAGACAAGTGAGAGTAATTATGCCTGACTTCGATTGAACAACTCAGTCGTCATTCAGCTCTTTGAAGGTACTTTATAGAGGATTTGAGCACACTTGGTATAGATATATTAAGATCTGACATTAGCATCTGAAGCAGCTTTCAAAAAGACACAATTGTGGAAACAATCAATTAGGTCTTCGGGGGGGGCACACTCAGGATCTCCCTTGCTGAGTGTCATTGACCTGATGTGCATTGTCCCTGAATGAACTTGCCTTTGGGAATACATGTTATTTACACACATTGTAGCAACAGCACAGCAGCAACTGGTGACAGGATTTGGCACTGTTTCAATAGCGAGGCGTGGTGATGGGGAAGAGCAGTTGCAGCTCCCTGATCATCTGATTCCCCCAACCCCCCTCTCTGGTGCTCGAGGACACCTCGTCTTGGTCAATGGGCCATGTATGGATTTTGCGCCTGAGTTGACAGAGGGCTGGCCTACAGTGTCAAACAGCAGTCAGGCTCCCATGAACCCATACGGCAGAGCGACCAACACAGCAGCCCCCCTCTCCTGCACCAGCTGCGGGGGCTGCTGCTCCCCGCCTCCCCCTTGCCTCATCCCCCCTGGGCCCCTCTCCTCTACTACCTCCTCCATGCCCCCAAATATAACCCCTCCACCGTCAATGTGTCCTGCCCCGGTCATACAGGTGGAGAATGGCAGCAGCTGGAACTCATCCTCAGGCTCCCCAGACTCCCACCGTGGTCACCGCTCTGCGGCCATCAATACTTACTGGACTGCAGTCTTTGATTATGAGGCCACAGCAGATGAGGAGTTAACCCTGCGGCGCGGGGACCTTCTCGAGGTTCTCTCCAAAGACTCCAAGGTGTCTGGGGACGAGGGTTGGTGGACAGGCAAGATCCAGGACAAGGTGGGTATCTTTCCAAGCAACTATGTCACAAAAGGGGATGCTGCCAACTACCAGCAGCTTACAGCAGGAGGCCTGGTGGTTGGCGGTGTTGGGGTGGGTGTATGCCCCTTGGAGATAGACTTCTCTGAACTGTTCCTGGAGGAGGTGATTGGAGCCGGTGGCTTTGGGAAAGTGTACAAGGGATTGTGGCATAGAGAGGAAGTAGCTGTCAAAGCTGCAAGACAAGACCCCGATGAGGATATTAGCGCCACAGCGGAGAGCGTGCGTCAGGAAGCCAGGCTGTTTTGGATGCTCCGGCACCCCAACATTATTGCACTCCGTGGGGTCTGTCTGCGGGAACCTAACCTGTGCTTGGTAATGGAGTATGCCAGAGGGGGTGCTCTGAACCGGGCCCTGGCTGGAAAGAAGGTACCCCCGAGGGTTCTGGTGAACTGGGCTGTCCAGATTGCAACAGGGATGGACTACTTGCACAACCAGGCGTTTGTACCTATCATCCACAGAGACCTAAAGTCCAGCAATAGTAAGTACTGCAAACACACTCTGTGAAAACAAATAAATATTATCTGATTCATGCAGCTTTAGACCTGTGATTACATTGTGATAACTGAAGGGGAGAGCTGTCAGGGGTAAGAAACATAAAGTAAATTGCCAGGAGGTCTTTTTTGTCAAAACAATCTTTAATATAAAACAAAGTAGGAGAATACATACATACATACAGTTCTAAATGTGCACAAATAATTATTGCTTCTTATCATTGTGTGCCCCTGTGGAAACACAATGATCAGGTCTGTAAGGTATTTGGGGTATGACATGATGAGGAACTTGAAATTGAACACAGCAGGGAAGCCTGAGTCCTGGAGAACCGGCCTCCTTCTGCCATCTTTTCCCTGTCATCTCTCTGAACCTCCTCCTGCTCTTTCCTCCCCTCCTCAAGGAGAGCAATTCTGCTCTGCAACTCACTGTGCTATTTTTGGTCCTTTGTGCTACTTGCTGTTTAAAGACGCAGTTGCAGTTGTTGGTGCATCAAAGAAATAACACGCAGTGTGCATCTAAGTGCGTTTGTGTATGTGCAGGTCACTCTCTGTGTTCATCCCACGTGACACAATTGGGGGGGGGGCATGTACAAATGTGGGTGGAGTGTGCAGGATGCTGACTAAAGGTCCTTTTTAAAGAGGGTGAGAGCAGAAGTGTAGCTTAAACACACACGCTGCTGATCTGATGAAAGATCTCCTCAAACCCTTCTTTGGTCCCCTTGACCTGTCCAGCATGTTGACCTGTCCAGCCTTGGTGAAAACACCATAACGCTTCTTTTCTACGGTGACATGGCAATGCTTTCTGTGTCACTGCATCATCCAAATGCTGGTCGCCGTCAGCTGCTGCACAAAATGTCAGTGCCCTAATTTAGTGTATTGTCTGTGTGAAAATAGCAATTAAGAAAACGCCAAATGTTTGAGGAATGGCTTGGACCCTCTCTTCCCCTAAATGATGTATGATGATGAAAATGTGTCGGGTTCTAATCCTTAAGTAGATTAGTGTATGACTCACACCCACACGGGCGTTATAAGCTTGGCGATGCCCGGGAGAAAGCATGGAAAGAAAATGAGACATAGGAGCGGAGAAGTAAAAAAAGAAGAAGACTGATGGGAATGAACAAGAGAAGGAGAGCGCAGGGGATAAACAGCGGTTCATCTCAGTTTAGGGTTACACCTCAGCTCATTGTCCAGGTGCGCTGGTCTCAGGTGTCCCCTTCAAACCGCAGACCACTTGGCATCAATGCTGTTACAGAGGAACTCAGGCCCCCGAGCCTCTCCTCTGTCTTCCAGCAGTCGGGCTCAGCGCTCAGTAAACAATCCGAAGCATCATTCTCCCACAGCTCTCTGAAGAATTCATTAAGGCTAAACGTGACACTTCTGATACAGTGATTGTGTCTTAAAAGATTCACATTAGAGATGTTATTTTTGGCTCTATCTTCTAAAATTATCCCATTGCAGTTTAAGTTGTTAGGGTGTGTCTGTGTGCACGTGTGTGAGCGTGTTCTGTGTGTTAACTTGCTGTCAGGTTGTCGGTCAGGTGTTGGGGTGCTGCTGTCAGTCAGCCCGACGATGTAACGGCATAATCTGATTACCATGAACTCCTGAGAGTTATGTCACGACATGTTTGTTGGTTGGCAGGTCACTGCCCCCATGGTTATGCCTTACCTGTCACTCTGATCCTGGATCAGCCTCTAGTACCTCAGAGCACAGGGCACCAGTCCTGTTTGATTGGCTCTATAACTGCATTAATACTGGAAGAGAGGATGAAACGATTCAGAGAAATCTGCTGATCATTGTTGGTTGATTATCATAATAATGTTTTCATTATAGTCTTCAAAATGTCAGAAAACGTCCAGTACAATTTCCTTTCGTCAAATTCAATATAGAGCTTGTTTTGAAAAGATGTTCTTTGAATCCCATTAGTAAACCAGCAGATATTCACATGTGGATCCATTTCATTTTTGGGAAATTTGCCTCTAAATGTTACACTGATACTTTGATGACTTGTAGATGTAAAGCTTCATAAGAAACCAGCAACTAGAACATTCACTTTCTATTTCATTATCTCCGCCAGAAAAAGAGACCTAGTCATGGTTATGGCCACTGAAACTTTATACATAGATCTGAGGCTGTGAGTCACAGGTAAGACAATACAAAACAGGTGATCACCTGTCGCTATTGACAGTGAGAAGCGTTGGCCGGTACCTACCTGTTCATACAAACAGTAAACGTCACAGCGTGACTGTGTGTCTGTTGACATGTACTGTTTATGCCTAGTGTATCTAACAGCTCCCCACACTTGATTAAAGTGTGAAAGAACTGAATATTAATTGAAATAGTCGTTTTATATTAGACAAATACGTTTGCTGTGATGCTTCACTGTGAGTGCAGAGCTCTCACAATAACAACAGAGAGGCTGACGTTACCTGCTCTTTTGACTGCTGTAGCTTATAATGGTAGCCATGTTTACACAGTCAACAATCATCTGAATAGAGGCAGCCCCATGTCTCAAAGCAGGCTTGACAAGTATGCCTTACTTATTAAGAGAGGACAAATTAATTTCCTGAAGATTCTATGGGCATCTTCTTTTTTATATTGGTTTATATTCCATAAAACCAGCAACCGTGACATCAGCAACAGACCTGCACATAACTACTGTAATAGCTACTTAGCAGATTAGCAAGGCGAGGTATTGCATTGAGTCGTCAAAATGCCGATGTCTGGCTGTGTGTGTGTGTGTGTATGTGTGAGAATATACGAGTGAGTCTGTTGAGGAAAGGATTAGAGTGGTGGCCAGTGCCGGCAACTAATCCCTCAGAGAGACAGAGTTGTGGAGGGCGAGACTGTGACTAACTGGACGACTGCGAACCAGCAATGGAAGGACTGCGGCATAAACATAGAGAAGAGCCCGGTATCATACAACGGTCTTTTAGCTGGAGGTGTAGTATTTCATAACAATTACTTGAACTTGTGGGCGTGTATGATATGTGTGGCTGTGACTTTTACAGACAATCACCAACTGCCCACAACTGATCCATTGGGTTAATAACATCTAGTGTTTCTGCATCAAATGAAGCCTTGAAAGTTGATGAAAATAATTCAAACAGTTGTCCCAACTTTTGTTAAAGAGGCACAAACCGCCTCTCTGTGAAAAAGCAGTTTTTTGCTACAACATCTTGAGGATAATGTAATTTAATTTAATAATATTTCACTGTAGGAAATCGTATTTTTGCTTCATAATGACCAGAAGGTCATTTATAAAGGTAAAAACAGGAAGACCATTATAAACCTCCAACTTGTCGGTCTTTCCTCCAGAGAAAGAAAAGAAGATTTTTATATTTTTTTAAATGTCAAAGCAAAGCATAAACTAGATAAAATTATTTCTTTGCTGAAAAGCATCCAACGATGTTGCCTTACTGTTAGCCTTAAAATATATTTGCAGAGTTTCCTCAGGCAACCAAAATCAGATAGTAAGGACAGTCAACCTGAGGGGCAATGACCAGGGCAAAATTGAGTTTTGTGAAAGGCAACCTCACCCCGACCCCTCAATGGAAACTCTTGAATTACGGGAAGATCACACGACAGGCTGTGTTTGGATACGCTTTATCGGACGTGTCCTCAACCTTGGTGCATGTGCAGACAGTATGTAGGCCTGTGTGCGTATGGAGGTCGGACAGCAGGACATGCAGGCGCTAGGGCGGCAGACTCACACTGCCTTTCACACACACACACGCACATGCGCGTACATGGGCACGCACACACACACACACACACATACACTCATACACATGTACACGTTGCTACAGAGCAACAATGACCCCATTCTCACACAGCACAAGACAGAGCGAGAGCAGGACTCACAATGGCAAGAGTCACTGCAGATTGTGGGGGGTAGGGGTGAAGGATGGGAGATAGCAGTAGTGAGGGGCGACTGTAGGCCATGAATGAGAGAGTCGAGAGATGGATGGAAGCAAGGCAGGGGCAGAGCAGGAATTCAGTGGCTCTGGAGAAACCCCTGGAGGCTCGGATGGGAAGGGGAATGGAGACATGGATGGGGGAGGGAGGGATGATCACAGGAATAGGGAGATGTAGAAGGTCGGTTTGAGAAGAGCTCAAACCATTCGTCTTTCTCTGAGTGAGCCAGCTACAGATTATGTTCCTGACTGACTGCAGTCAAAGTTTTTCCAGTATCAATGTCTTCACTGTTCTATTATTATACCAATAAACACAAATTATATATCACTACTGCTTTCATATGAAGACTAACACATACAGTGTTTGTAATCCAGTATAAACTGATTATTTAATCAAATCCAGCTTAACAGTATGATGACAAATGTATTTCTGCAGTATCCATTCAGACTGAGACAAGGGATGCAACGATCTAACTTGATCTTCCCTCATCAACAGATTTATTATGTTTTTTTTTGTGTGTGTATTTGACTGACAAATCAGCAAAGAGGCAGGAAACATTAGTAGAGGCACTGGTCGGATACCAGAAGCAAACCGCTGACTAGGTCTATATAAAATGTCTTGTTTTTACAAAAACAATGTACAGATCAAATGTCAGTGTCAACATTGATTTTACACTAAAGACATGCTACTGTTTTCACCATAAAAGGCATCAACAGTAGCTTCATTCAACATATTCCACACTCACCAATTCAAACACAGAGCTAAGAGCTGAGTTTAATCATGATTGGTATATATTATTAGGTCCGAATCACTTACCTAGACCTCTTATGATTCAGGTTCTAGTGCGCAAATACAATGAGTTGATGTTGTCGGCACCAGTACCTCACAGCAGATGAGAAAAGACCTCGACACCGACTTTTCTCGGTGCTCTGGCACGGTGTGTGAACACGGCCACACCGTTAACAGATGTTTGTATCACCTCTGAGTTTCAGTCCGTCTCAATGAGGGAGAGACAGAGGGAGAGCTGCATTGACATGGCTGCATGAGCACTAATGAAAACACGTGCATGCTCGCGGATGCACACACATCATGATTATTTTCTCCACTGGTCAATAAACAGTTGATTTGAGTCAATAAAGATAGTTGATCTCCTGCACTGCAGTTTGGGCTCCCATTGGACTGCCAGGCATACTGACACCCATGTACACATCCTCATGTTGGATGTGCTGTACATTATCAATTGCAAATTACAGATGAGGAGCAGTCGTAGCTATAAATTCACCACAGTGTTGCAGGTCTGCAACAAATGAACATGCAGACACGTATTGTGCGTCGGTGTAGAAAATATTTAGTTTATTTACATCAACAGACAGAAGTCAGACCACCTCTGTAGCTTGTAGTGTCCCCGTCTGCGAAAGTGGCCCAGAGTATTTTTTTCTTTTTTGCTCTAAGTCTAAACAGTAGTGCAGTAAACGCCACTCTCAAGTGCTACAGGCAGTTAGTTTCCTCTTCATCGCCTCAGATTCACCTCAGTTCCTCAGTCAGACGGAGTGTCTGAAAAGCAACGGCACGAGACGTCGTCTGAAATTAAAGTCAAGATGACAAAGGACTGTAAGTGTAACGAGGAAAAACACTCAGCTCAGTCAACACAAAACTTAACTTTAACCATCATTTGGTTTTGGTTTCCTATGTAGGATCAATATTCCCTCAGTACCACCACAGTTTGAGAGCAAGAAACAAACTAATGCCAGTCACACTTACATTGGCACCTCCTGGGCTGGTTGTATGTTACAGTGGCTGTTGACATTGCTGTTAGAGGGTCATTGTTGTTTGCCAGCAGCCTGGCACGGAGAGTGGGTAGTCAGGCCAAACAGAGGAGGCTCTGGGTGCCCATCAGGCTAAAGGTCCGTCCCCCACTTTTGTTGTGGAGTACAGTAAAGGACCCTTCAGTCAGACAGCAGACAGAATGTATAGAGCTGAGAAACGATGATTGAAGCTAACATTTCATACAGTTTACATTCACATCTGCAAAGACTGACACATAAACACTCTACCCTGAACTTATAAATGGTAAATGGATTAAAACATGCATGTTAGATTATTGACAGCAAGGGATCTATGATGATCTCTAGATAACATATATAGATAACTCCACTTGGACAAAAGTAATTATGACTAACAAATATTTAAACAGATGATTTCATGTATTTTGAGAAAGTCAACAAGAGACGGCGGTTCAATCCCAGTTAGCAAATATTGTAACATAATGTAATATCATTGAAGAAAGCAGTCATATTAACCCAAGCCATCTTTCCCCAACCAAGAACCTGAAGTCTTCAACTGATCTAATCGGCATCTTCCTCTGAGTGAAGACACCGAAATGAGAGCGCACGTTGTATTTGAATATAAGTTGTAAATGAAATTCACCAAAATATAAAAGACTTGAGATGCTTCATTTACCCAAAATGCCAATTTCTTTCTGTATCCGTGTGGCGATTTATCAAAGTGAAAGTTGAAAGTCAAACATGTATATATGCTCAAAAACTGAGTTCCCACATTGTAAATACTGTCTTTTTTTTCTTCACCACACACGCTCCATGCAAAAAGAGCTAAGAGAAAACCGCCTCATAATACCTCCATCTCTTCTGAGAGAGAGGCTGCCTGGTCACACGAATCTGGCAGCTGCATTTGTGTGGAGACAAAGTGAAGGGCTGCAGGGTGAAATTGTGCTACGCTCAGGATTAGAGCCCCAATGGCCTGTGGTGGTACAAGTAGAGCCAAACTGGGGTATCAATGACATACAACCTCCATATCAAAGCATGGGAGGATGGGAAGAGTCCCAGAGATTTGTTACTTTTTACCTTAAATGAGATGTCGTTGCACTGGAGATGTCAAATGGAGATAAATCCTATCTGTAGTGTCATATTGAGTCTCAATTGTGTTAATGAAATTACAGAGAATTAGTCGGACCAGTTTTGTTCGCAAAACACATGAAAGTGATCAACTCCAAATCTGCTCCATGTATGTTTCTGAACCAAACATTCTGTACTCCGACAAAGTGAAGCTGGGTTTTAAGTTATAGCAGGATATTGAGGTTGCACATTTCAGGGCTGGTTTTCTGTCTTTAAAGAGATGCTTAATGTCTTAACCCTCTTGCGAGATGAGAGGAGAATGTGTGAAAGCCGAAAAAAATGGACAGACACAAAGACATCTGGTATGTCCTGCCAGGGAAATGACAAAAGCTCTCCCTCCAGTCATCTCTCTTTACCTCTGGAAGCCCACATCTTTTCATCCTTTCATTATTTCTTGCTTCTTCCGAGTGCCCGTCCCTTTTCTGTACCATCTCCCTGTCCATATCTGTCGTTTTCTTACCATCCTCCAACCCGCCAACCTTTTTCAGCTGCCTCTTCCCAATATTTCACTCTCCTCTCCTGCCCTCATTTCTGCAGCTTTCTTCCTCTCGTCATTTTGTCCCTTTCTTGCTTCTTTCCTCCCCTCGTCTTCTGCCTCCCTTCCCCCATTCCTCATCCTCCAACCACCGCCCCCTTTTGCCTCCTCATCTTCCTACCCCCCACCATTTCTTCCAACATTATATACACACAATTTATCTACCTCTGTTACTCTCTTTTTTTTTATTCTCTCCACTCTTCCTTGAATCTCTGCATCAGTTTCATCTCCCCGGTGTGTTGTGATTGTAGCCAGGCTGGCGACAGCTGCAACAACGGATATTCAGGGAGTGGGCGAGGAGGGAGGTGTGGATGATGATTGGGGAAAAGAGGGGAAGATGAAAAGCCGTTTTTAAGGCAATGGGTGGCGATCT
>CAAKHC010000773.1:28712-50759 GCA_901007825.1 Macroramphosus scolopax
ACACACACACACACACACACACACACACACACACACACACACACACACACACACACAAACAAAGATTACAGCTGGAAAAGCACTGAGATGTTTGTGTGGCACCTACACCAGCTTCGTATGCAGTGGGGTGATAGGAAGGTTTGGAGGTCTTGGAAGATGGAGGGGAGTAGAAGAGGAGTCTTATTGGGCCTGATTCACTGACGAAGCACCATAGCAACACCTGTTCCTGTTTGAGGAGGAGGAACATGGCACTCAGGGTGAAGTGTACTTCTCAAATACTGCACACATATTTGACGCACCAGCTTGCTAATTGTCGGGTTATGCCACATTATTGGCTCACCAACATAATTATCTGTATCTTTATTCCTATAGCAGACTGGACGAGGTGACCTAATAAATGCAGCATTCAGTTTTGTCTTAATTATCAGCATTACACCTAGCACAGCGACGTGATTATAAATCCAAACATTTAAAAGCTTGACGCCCCCGCAGGTGTTTTTTATCACGCTGGCTGATTACACATCAGTCAGATGGAGCTGTGCTGTGATTTAAGTGAAGAAACACAAACCCTTTAGAACGCCATGTACTAATAGAAATGTAAGTTGTCTTATCATAGAGGTACAGTCACTTTAATTTTCACTCAGCAAAATCTTCCTAACCTCGTCCCTGAAGGAGGACATGGTGTCACATTTACGATGCGGTTTAGAAATGTTGATAAGATAACAATCCATGAAAGGTGTATGAGAGTAATAATACTGATAGCCTGGTACTCTGACAATGTAATAATAAATGAAACATAATTCAAATATAGCTTATCTATTTCCAAACACAGTGCAGCGGTGTTTCTGTGAGCTTTCTATCACCTCGTTGAAGGGGAGCTCCGAATCCACCAAAGCCACCTGGACATAGGAAATGCATAATGTGTTATGTGAGCACAGGTTGAATCTTCTAAATAACAGTACAACAACTGTTTAATATTATTAGATTCTCTCATTCTCAACTAGAGAAGATAGTTTCTCATGAAACCTGACCTCGCTAAGATGCCTCCTCTCTCCCAGTGTCTTACACCGTGACCTCTGCCCTTGTTACCATAACAATAAGGTGATGACTCAGGAGACTGACTTGAACCACAATAAAACAACCAATGTAAGCTGATGAATGTGTCCGTGATGGCTCATGGTGGCTGCGCAGACGTACCGGTTGGAGTCACAGAGGATCTGCTTAACTCTGAAATCTGTTGAGCTTCTTTAGGCTTCAAAAATGTAAAGTTAAATCCTGATTTGGACAAATATTCTCAAGACCCTGTTGTAATTACTTTCATTCAAGCAGTTTCACCTGAATATGCCGAATTGCTGTTCCTGCGAGATGCACCTTGAAGAAGACAGAAAGAAAGATTCTAGCATTGTAGTAGTAACCTGTACTGATCGGTCTATTCAGCTGATCACATGAAATATTTATATATATATATCACATATGTTCATTTAAGGGGGAACCACAGACAGAGGATAGCACTTTGCTTAGACCCAATGCTCAAATATGTGATTTCCCAGGACTTCTTGGGTTTCTGACTGCAGCAGTGGGAACACCATTTTTTGACATTTGCTTTAAATAAGAAAGTTAACATATGAAAGTATATCAACAGGGGAAGAGCTATGTAAATGATGCTATGAAAGTGTTTTTGAAATGGTTACCTTCATGATGAGGTTGAGTTTTGTTTGATTGTCTATCTTTAAGTTTTGGTAATGAAAAATACTTTTTAGGACTTGTTTGGCTGTATAATCTTAGAATCTTGAATTTTAGTGAAGGGAGGAAACTGTCCAGAACCAAACCACACACCAAACATAAAGGCACTGTTTTTTAAGGATGTATTCAAACTTGAACACCATCACTCAGACGACCTAAAAGCAGCTTTTCCTTGCATTCTTCTGTGGCCGTGGGACCGAGCTTCAAGCAAGTGTGTCACCTGTGTTTAAAGCTCTGACTAACCAGTCTGGAGATCATTAGTCAGTTTAAAGCCTCGCTGGTAACTTCAGCTTCAGTGTGTAAACAGTGACTCAGGTGCATTTCTCAACACTCAGTGGTGTTCAGGGTCCAAGGACGGAGGACTGAATGTCGGGAGTTTAAAGGTTATTAACACCTAATCACATGGGAAAGAAAACATCTGCAGCAGCACTTGTGTGCTCTAACCTGAGACAAAATCAATAAAATGGTCAGTAATACTGTTTTTTGTTTGTGGCCAGAATATTAAAACCCTTCAAAGTTTCCTACCCTGAATCTGGCTCCAAATGACACCCTAGGAAAACTGCAGCTCTTCTCCATGTCAGCCGACTCGTTGTTCCTGACAATAAACAAGCAATACGATGATGAGGCACATAACGTAATCGATCTAATTAAACGTGTAGTGGCGAAGTATTGGTATTGTGCTCAAATGCTAGCATGATGACTTGCCTTGGAATATATACAGGCTGTCTTTCTCACAACAATTTAACAGGATTTAAAAGCCCAGATGTGAGTGATACAATGAATGATGGGGCTCTACTTTTGTTTGGTTTACGAGCAAACGCCTGCGAAACAAAGAATGATCCCATGAGCCTGAGCGGTACTCCGTGCTAAGTGCTAATAAGCAAATGTTAGCATGCTTCCAGGCTAAACGAAGATGAACATACATCATTACTGTGAGCTTGTAAGCATCCTGGCCAGTAATGTTTTATATTTTCAATGACTTCTAATGATCCGTATGATTTCTCAATAAGCGTTTCCCATAGTGTCTGTTGCTATGGCAAACCCCTTCGGTAACTATGGAGCATGGTGCCAGTCCTCAATGCTTTTTTTCCCTCCTTTGTATCTACTCTACTTTGAGATAACATTTCCAACAGTGCTTGCATTATGTTGTATGAAACTATCATTGAGAATGTCTTTTTTTTCTCCATTGTGATAAAATGTGGCTCTTCCCACGCCCTCGCATGTGTTGCTTGTGTATTGCTACATAACAAGTTTCTTTGCAGAACACAAACAGCTTTCTGTTTAACGTTTTGATGGAACGCTGGCAGTAGTGAAAACCTGCGGCAGGATGAATGAACATGTGCATGTGTTTTCGAGGCTTGAACGTGCACTACTGATGTTATAATTCCATCAGGAAGAGAGCCAGAGGGTGAGCAGGTTGAAGTGCTGCTTAACTCATGTTAAATATATATAAACATTGGCGCCTTTCAGTCTCCGTATTTCCTTCTCGCTCTGCCTGCGTCGCCTTTGGCCTCTCCCTTATCTGTGCTCTCTGTTTCCTCGTCGCTTCCACCTACAGGCCTGATGTCCTTTAACCTGCGCGCATTTACTCCGTATACTCTATGTGCTTTGTTGCAGGCAGCACTCACAAACCAAACCAGCAAAGGTAGACACACCCATCCAAGCTCGCAAACACATCCCGCTGTCTCGTTCATCCGTGGTCCATCTTTAGCTTTCGTAGAGGCATAGAGAAGAAAGTGTTACCCCCGAGGAGACAGCTGACCCTCACAGAGATGGCAGCATCAGAATAGAAAAGATTGCTGGAGGACTGTGGTGGCTTATTATCACTGTCAGCAACCCGCACTTATTCACTGTGTCACACTTGTTGGAGACGAGATACACATTCACAAAGTTACTTAAACTATACGGTGTATTTGTGAGGTACATTTACTCTACTACTGTAAGCTCAATTTTGAGGTCTCTGACTGAAGTATTTGTACTCTCTGCTACTTCATACGCCTCCTCTGCTGCACTTTAGTGGGGAATATCATACATACTGTATATATATCCAGTTGTTAGATTAAGATTTTGTACGTTAAACACAAGATCACATAGAAAACAGATTTTTTTTTAGTCGGTTGACAGCCCAAAACCATTTTTTATTTTACGTTTTTTATAACTTTCAGATGTTGTGTAACAAGCCAATCGTAATCTGGAGCTGCTGACGTACGACTAGTACGTACTTCCTCTAACTCAGAGTAGGTGGTCCTTCAATGTGGCCCAGGACACTTCACACCGATAAAAGAATGTGGTCACAAGCGGCGCAGACCTCCGCAGGATGAGGTCCGAGTGATCCGTTCTCAATCTGCGAGAAAGACAAGCAATACATGACATGACATAATGGAACCTGCACATCATGGACATATTTGATACACAGTATTTGAAATCTATGATAACATGACTTGTAAAAGGAGCCTTCTGCAAATAAAATAGTGAATGTTGTACTTGTACATGTAATGGAGAGTTAACTTCTTTCAGCCCTGCTTATGGACATTTCTCTAACATGGCTTCAGATCGTTTCTTTATCTCTCGGCAAGCTTACAGACAGAGCCGAGCACAGACACACACCTTTTATCACGTGAAGAGTTTTGTATGTGTGTTCAGGAGTGCATGTGGGTAAACAAAGACACCGCTGTTTGTCGCCGAGCTCCGCCACCCTTTGCATACGCCTGTAGATAAGGGAGAGAGAGAGAGAGAACATCACCCTGACCTGCCTCCCAGTGCTTTTGAACTGTGTACACTGCAAATATTTCCATAGCCAGCACACACGAAAATGAAGGAGGAAGTCCTACATGGTACACGAAGGAGAAAATAAGAAAGAAAGAGGCAGAGAGAGAGAGATGAGAAATGGAAATAACAAACACACACAATATAAATGTTAAATGAATCGTCATAGCAACCTGGAAGGCACACTGTTTTCTCGGTTGCATCACTGCATAATATTCTTGCAATAATCTTCTGTTATCAGAAGTAAGAGAATAAGAGTGGAAGTTACATCAGATAAATGAGTAAGATATAATAATAAAATATTATGAGTATAGTGTCCAAGGCCACAGAAAGAGAATTGGAAATGATATGACTACAGGTTTATATTGTGTTCACAGTCATCAACACAGTAATCATTTTGCTCATTGTGATTTCTGCAGTTTGGAACTCTTGTCAATGAACATTTGTAGGTCTTAATGAGTTTGTACGTCTCTGTTAGATTTGTACTGTGTGCATGTTGCAGTGGAGGGAGTTTTTTTCATCAACTGTCCTTATTTCTCCTCTTCTTCAGTACTCATTCTGGAGCCAATGGAGCGGGACGACCTGAACGTGAAAACCTTGAAGATTACAGACTTTGGGCTGGCGAGAGAGTGGCACCGGACCACCAAGATGAGTGCAGCGGGCACCTACGCCTGGATGGCCCCTGAGGTCATCAAGCTCTCTCTCTTCTCTAAGAGCAGCGATGTGTGGAGGTACTGAACTAGTCGCTGTGTTTGACATTATTCACATTTCAGGCTCGGTGTCAAGGGTGACTGAAACGTCAGAGAATGAAATTGAGATTTTGTATATTTCAGATAAATTATAACAGTTGTTACCTTAAATTATGATGCCAGTCCAATAAAACAGGACAGTTCTTGTTGAGCATGTATAAATACGAACTCTGGATACAGGATTAAGAACACAAACACAAGCAAAGTCACAAACAGTCCCTGTCATGGAAGAGAGGCCTGAAACCCAAAATCAAAGCAGAGAGATGAATGTTGAATCTATGTCGAAACCTTCTACATTGATGGTATACAAAGGTACTCATCAGAAGCATCTGGGGTGTAGTGTCTTGATCAAGGACTCAAGGCCCACACTACCTACAGTGGAGGAAATAAGTATTTGATCCCTTGCCAGTTTTGTAAGTTCGCTCACTAACAAAGAAATGAATGGTCTATAATTGTAATGACAGGTTTCTTTTAACAGTGAGAGACAGAATATCCCAAAACAAACACAGAAAATCACATTTTATAAAGGATATAAATTGATTTGCATATGATTGAGTGAAATAAGTATTGGATCACCGACCAACCAGCAAGAATTCCTGCTCATACAGACCGCTGAGATTAGTCCTCTTGCTTTAAGAAGGTTATCCTAATCTCAGCTCATTACCAGTATAAAAGACACCTGTCCACAGGATCAATCAATCAGATTCCAACCTCTCCACCATGGGCGAGACCAAAGAGCTGTCTGAGGACATCGGGGACAAGATTGTAGACCTGCACAAGGCTGGAGGCTGGGCTACAAGGCCATCGGCAAGCGGCTGGGTGAGAAATGCTGAAATGCTAGAACACTATCCCTGACGTCAAGCATGGAGGAAACATTGTGCTTTGGGGGTGTTTCTCTGCTCAAGGGACAGGGCAACTTCACCGCATCGAGGGGAGGATGGACAGGGCCATGCACCGTGAAATCTTGGGCGACAACCTCCTTCCCTCAGCCAGGACACTGGAAATGGAAACGCAGTGACCCAAAATATACGGTCAGGGCAGCAAAGGAGTGGCTCAAGAAGAAGCACTTTAAGGTCATGGAGTGGCCTAGCCAGTTTTCGGACCTTAATCCCGTAGAAAATCTGTGGTAGGAGCTGAAGCTTCGAGTTACCAAGCAACAGCTCGAAACCTTAAAGATTTGGAGAGGATCTGCAAAGAGGAGTGGACCAAATCCTCCTGAGATGTGCGTAAACCTGGTGATCAACTACAAGAAACATCTGACCTCTGTGCTTGTCAACAACGGTTTCTCCACCAAGTACTAAGTCATGTTTTGCGAGGGGGTCAATACTTATTTCCTCCACTGTACATGCTGCCCTACATGCTACCTACATTGAGCCCCATGGCTCAGATGATAACATACTTGCAGAAGGACAGCTCCAGGTTGATGAAGTATTGCAAGATTTCCATAAGTGAGGACCCGGAAACCGATAAAGGCTCACAGCTCTGGCTGCCAGGCTGAAAATATACACTGGAGAAGCAAAGCCAAAGAGATTAAATGGCCTGTATGTAGAGTAAGAAAGGAACATGAGACCCACCCAGAAGAGAGTCCGAAAACTCCTGGAAGGATTTATGGCGTCACCCAACTCCGATGCTCAGCGGCTCAAAAGCAGACCACAGCAATATCCCAGACCAACAAGTAGTTACCATCACACTGGCCCAAATCCAATGGCGAGTCTAAAGCCTTAAGAGCTGGACTGAACCAGGTCTACATGACTCCCACCTACTGAGTGAAGAAGCCAACAGCACTCCATTAATAAGTGGCTATACAGATGAACCAGCTGCTGTCATCACTGTTTACGATACTGTCATTTACTCTCCAACACTTCCTCTGATATCCGGTGCTTTCAGCTGCATTATTTGATCACCTGTGGAAACCTCATTAACAAGAAGATGGTTTAGTTCATCCGACCGAAGAACAGACCAGTCACGGGATGAGAGTGATCGTATACTGGGTGTTATTCTAACAACTATTCCTCTTGGTTTCTCTCCCAGTTTTGGTGTGCTACTGTGGGAGCTGCTGACCGGCGAGGTTCCTTACCGAGAGATAGATGCATTGGCGGTAGCTTACGGCGTTGCCATGAACAAGTTAACACTTCCCATCCCTTCAACCTGCCCTGAGCCTTTTGCTCAGCTGCTGGGAGGTAAGCATGCGGCCACACAAACACAAGAATACCAAATCTCCACTTTAGTCCTCTAACAGTGTCTTTTCAAATGGGTCAAGAACACGAGTACAGTTAAAGTAGGTCTTTTTTGATAGATGAACTCCCTCCAACTTGTTTCTCTTGTCACTTTCATTCCTGGCTTCCAAGAAAACGTCCGATGTCCTTGTGTTTTTTCTTTTGGGATTATACTGTACATCAGTCAGCAAAGATGACCTCAAACATGTCAGTGAAGATACAAACACACACTCCGAGAAAGCCCATTGGCTGTTTAGATCCACTGAGGTTGATATGTTGTAACCTTTTTGATTTTTTTAAGGTTACAGCCAATGATTTGAAAACATTTTTAGAGTGCAGTTGTGAGCTAAGATGCACACGAAGACTTAAAGTGAAAGACTGAAAACAAACTTCATCACGTTTCTTTTGATACTTCCTCGGGAAGTCCTTCACCTGAGCTCCCCTGGGCTTCTTTTCACCTCGCAAATAATCCCAGCACTTTCCTGTTAACAGTGGTAGTGAATTAACCAGCTCTTGTTTCACAGTTCGAGTCATCTCTTTTTAAACACTCCTGTTTATCATCCAAATATCCAAATATTCCCCAGGTACTTTTGCTCCAGGCAAGGCTTTATGTATGTATAAAGAGAGAGTTGCTTGTCAGGCCGACAGCAAACTTCAGCCACATCCCTCCACTTCCCTCCCGCTATGCTCCTAAACCTCTTCATCCCCCTCTCACTCCACTTCATCTTATCCGTGTTCATCCTTTAATCTCTCCTTTGTCAACCCTCGCTGCTCTCTACACTGTTTACTACTGTCATCATCTCACTTTCATCCCCGCTCCCTCTGCCTGCCGTCGCATACTCTTCATGCTAATTAATATTACATGATACATAAATAGTTTGAGTAGGATTTTTAGGCTGTGAAGTAACACACTGCAGTCTTATCATGGTTTAGGTTGATGGTTAAGGTTTGGCGTTGAACAGACAGTCCCCATCTCCCCATGCAGGATACTGAAGCTGTGCATTGTTGTTCTGCAACACCGTCAGTCACGGTTTGGCCCATGACTGTGGCCATATGCTCGACTGTCTTGCTCTCTTCTACCTCCCCTGTTTCCTTTTCCTGATGCCAAGACAGAAAACAGACATCAGACCATCAATTCATCTTTCACTCCTCCTAATATGATATCTCGAGCCTTGCTGTGTTATATATATATACACAACATAAACCGAATATTAAACATGATTTCATTCATGTTATTGTTTTATTTAACTTGCATTAGCTTAGCTTAAGTCATAAGTCATACTCAGCAGACATCGGCACAGATGTTTTAGTGAAAGCATTAATGATGGCTCAATTCCAGAACACAGCAGGGAGCCACACTGTTGTGACATGGTCCTCCATCTCAATGAACTGTAGAAATCTAGTCAGTAGAAATACGCTGCTAAAAATAGTGTGTAGTAAATTCATTCTTTCCTCCTTCCCTTTTCCTTAAAACTACAATGCCCAACTGTTTCAGGATTTTTTTAGACTTTAAATTGGAAATAGTGGGGTGTTTTTGGAATTTGTATTAAAATGAACCTGGGCAACATGCTGCAGGTAATTAGAGAAGGGAAGTGTTTTATTATAGTACTGGCAGATGGTGCAGAACACTAGAAACACCTTTTTATACAGCTCAGTATGAGCATTTAAACTACTGTTTATTAAAACCCACCATAAATCTGTAAAATATAGCAGAAGACACATATGGATAGAGGCTTTCCCTAAAAGTTACCGTAGTTGTTTCACAGGGTTTGATATTTTAATTAATTAATTTTGTGACTGTAGTAGCCACTGTATATTTTAACTTTGAATAACATCCAAACAGGCGATTGTTGCTGTAATTCAAAACGTATCTCTTGTCTTTAAGAGTGCTGGAGCCCCAACCCTCACAGCAGACCCTCCTTCACCAGCATCCTCAGGCGACTGCTGGCCATCGAGCAGTCAGCCATGTTCCAGATGCCCCTGGAGTCCTTCCACTCCTTACAGGAAGACTGGAGACTGGAGATCCAGCAGATGTTTGATGAGCTACGAGCCAAAGAAAAGGTGAGAACTCCCGAAACACGTACACAAATCCAATTAACAACACAGCGGTTTTGAGGTCTCTGTTTTTCTTCATACATACAGACGTGCTGTTAAGTAGAATGAGTCGGATTTTATATTGATGGTCGGAGGAATCTCATCTTGTAGCTATCCGTCTGAGGTGTTTCTTCAAATGAGAATTTCCTTAGCAACAAGAGGTGTTAGAAGAGGTGCTAGAGGTGTAATGCCATCAACGTCTCTTCCTCCTCTCCTCAGGAGCTGAGGTCTTGGGAGGAAGCGTTGGCTCGGGCAGCCGAGGAACAGAGGGAACAGGAGGAGCAGCTGAGGAGGAGAGAACAGGAGCTGGCAGAGCGGGAGATTGACATCGTTGAGCGAGAGCTGAACATCATCATCCACCAGATGTACCAGGAGAAACCAAGTGTCAAGAAAAGAAAGGGCAACTTCAAGAAGAGCAGATTAATAAAGCTGGGCAGAGACAATTGCATCAGTCTGCCTTCTGGTGGGTGAAAGGAAGAACTACAGTCAGATGGGTCAGGTTGTTTTAATTGGATGAATCCAGTAAAGCTCCACTTTGATGCCATTTATTGCTACGGAGTGTTTACTGTGGTATGGAAATTGCATATAATTTCACCAGGTTTTGCACCATCTTATTGAAATCACACAGAATGAGAAATGGTGCATTTGTGAACATCCAACCAGCCAATGTTGAATAGTTTCACTTGATAAATAACATGAATTTACTATCATGATCAGCTAATGGATTAATACACACACATATTGTACATCAGAATTCTTTATCTCCAGAACTAAACATAGTAAATGGACTGTGTGTTTTATGTTGATAATGTAGTGATGAATGATTTATGTAAATTGTTCTCTTTTCTCTGAAGGCTTCGAGCATAAGATCACAGTGCAGGCTTCTCCCAGTGTGGACAAGAGGAAGACCCAGCGGAGTGAGAGCACAACCCCGCCTGCCAGCCCGGGGGTCATCCCACGACTGAGAGCAATCAGATGTTAGAGCAAACCCCTGAAGCCAACACAAAGTTAGGATCCACAGCTAGACTGTAAAACATGTGCTCATGCTGTCTGTGCTCTCCGACAGTGACACCGAGCGATGGCAGTAAGACGTGGGGCCGCAGTGCCGTGTGCAAGAAGGAGGACTTGTCAACCAGCAAGAAGAAAGGACGAACCTGGGGACCGAGCTCCACCCACCAGAGAGAGCGGGTCGGCGGCGAGGAGAAGTATGTGAATACTTTATGTGTACTTGTTTTATATGTGATATTTATTTAAGTTACCAGTATGAATCATTGATCTCCACTCATATATATAATATATATAACTCAATATATCATTACCATGTGTGAAGCAGCTTCATTTGGCATTTGTATGTCGTACGTGATCACTGTCCTTATATGACATAAAACTTCTGATGTTGATGTTTTATTGCACTTTCTGAATATTTATTTCTGTTTACAGACTAAAATCTCTGAGTGATGGTAAAGTTTGGTCCTCCAGTGCACCAAACCTGGGGAAGTCCCCCAAACATGCACCCATGACGGCTGGCTTCTCCAGCCTCAACGAAATGGGTGGGTCCGGGCTTTTCATTTTAAGTCAGTGCCAAAGTTTCAAATATCAACCTCAGCTCACCTTTTTCATCATCCTCCTTTCTTTCACTCTTTCACAGAGGAGTGCGGTGAGTTCGAAGAGTCACCAGGCTCCTTACAGCCCTCTGACACGAGCAGTAACGGGGCTGTTGAGGACTCGGGGGCCCTTTGGGGCAGCCTGGGGCACAGCACGCTGCCTGCTATTGGGTTGTCTAATGCAAGCTCTACTCAAGGGCCAGGTGGTCTGGGGACTGGGGTCAGCTACCAGGACTCGCTGCGGCGCTGCAGCCAGAGGAAGAAGAGTGACATGTTGTTGTTAGGTTGTGCCTCTCTGCTTGCGTCTGTGGCTCTTGGACAAGACCTGCTGCAGCTTGGGAAACTGCAGGTTAGAAAAACTGAATGAACTAATATCATCATGGTCATACGGCAGCTTAATGTGATCGTTGTTGTTGTTGACAGGTGCTTCAGGATGAGCAGGACCTCAAAGAGGAGCAGCGGAAGAAGAAGGAAAGTCTGTTCCAGCGTACAGGACGTTTCCGTCGCAGCACATCTCCGCCCAGCCGAAACCTGTCGCTCTCCCTCTCCAGACATCATGATTCGACGCTCCCCTGCCTGGACCCCTCTCCTTCTGTAACACTCCTCTCTTTGTCCTCACTGTCCGACTGCAACTCCACAAAGTCTCTCCTCCCCTCCGATCCAGACGATTTCCTCCTGACCCCAATGACCGGGGTGAAGACACCGACAGCGCCAACGGCTCCTACCTTAAACCCGCTGTTAGACTTGCGAGCAGAGAGCTTCAAGAAGGAGCCCAACCAGTCGCTCACACCCACCCATGTGTCTGCAGCCATGGCCCTAAACAGGGGACACAGACGGACCCCGTCGGACGGCGCAATACGACCTCGAGCCCAAACTCTGGTGCACCACAGGACGCCGTCAGATGGAAGCATGCCCATGCCCCCTCCACCAGGGGTACGGAGCAACAAAGCTATCAAAGGCAGGTGACCATGTTTACATATATGCATTGTCTCTGGAGGAGCTGGGGGTCCATTACCAGACTCTTCCTCCTGAGCAGTGACGCACCGTGCATACTACTGTCTCTTGATGAGAGTCCATTCCAGATTTTTACTGATCTGCACTCCAAAGTACTGTATGACTCCTTAGTAATTCATTATTGAAGCTGTGTTCTGCAGTTAAGTCTGTTGTGTCTGATATTATTTCCTGTCGTTCTCTCGGGATCTTGACATGCGATGTTTGTTTTCTTCCAAATCAGGATTTGTTGATGTGATTTTAGATTTTGTATTTGACTTGGCTTCTTTCGATTACATCACCTCTTTTTAATCATTCAGGTGCGCTGGACACCCTGGACATTCCTCGACGTGCTGACCCGCAAACAATCTTCCCTGTCCCCCAACGCCGTAAAGCTCCCGCTCCTCCGATCCCTGACCAGGATGCTCTCCGCCTCATCAGCCCCCTGGAGAGACCCAAGACACTAGAATTTGCTCCCCGGCCCCGGCCTACTCCGGCCAAGGTTCGAGCCGACCCCTGGAAGCTTGGGTCCCTCTCCCGGACCCTAAGCTCCTCGCCGGGCAGCAGCTGCGACAGCCCCCTCGGATCCGGGGACAGCAGTGCCGGTGCAGCACGACCAAACCTGATGGACATGGATGTGGAGGGCCAGAATTTGGACCAAACCATTCCTCTGTGTGGAAAGCTGCAGCCTGACACACTCTGTGGAGAGCAGGACTCGTAGTAAGACGATGAACAAGTCAACTTTCTAAATCCATGACATTAGGTGAGAATAAGGAATGGCTACTGATGTCTGAGCCGAGCAAGCGCGCTCATTGAAGTGACGTG
Organism: Macroramphosus scolopax; assembly: GCA_901007825.1. Taxonomy (NCBI): domain Eukaryota; kingdom Metazoa; phylum Chordata; class Actinopteri; order Syngnathiformes; family Centriscidae; genus Macroramphosus; species Macroramphosus scolopax. Next base: position 41,700 of record CAAKHC010000773.1, read on the forward strand.
CAAAAACGTCCCACTTCTTGTCATGTTTTTTAGGCACTTACTGGAAGCCATCCCTCTTGTGTGCCCTTCAACTCAGCATCCTAATAAAGTGTGAAGCCTTAACAGCAAGCCTTTCCCCCTGTAGTGCTCACTAACCTGCACAAAACCGAGGGTCTGAGGGACACCTCTTAAAAGCCTTGTAGTGGGCTCACCCACCTCCCTCACCCAACACTTCTTTCTCCATTAGAAAGACATTTTAAAAACCTTCATAAGCCATTGAAGTACCTAAAAAGATACTTTTTGACTTTGCTAATTGTTCATATGAATCCACCTGTGCTTTTGTCTATGTAGCTGCCCTCCTTCTCCCGGCATCATTCAACTTATCCAAAGACAACAGAAAAATCTTCATTTTCTAGTTCACCTAAACAGTCATTGTTCCCGGCTTGTTTTTAGCAACAGCAGAGCAGCTGAATTATTTAAACTTCTTAATAGAGAGTGTCCTTGTTCTCATTTTGCACGCCGTTTGTTCTGCCGGTGCACAAACATCTCCCTTAAACGCTCCAAAGTCAGAGCTTTAGGAAACATCAGCTCTGCCTTCATCCTCATGTGTCGTCTGTCTGCATGGGGGTCGTCCTCTCCTCTTCTCCTCTCCCAGACTGAGACAGGAAAAAAGCCTTTTCTCACAGCACCGGTGGACTGTTTGTATCCTCTGCCTTGTACAGAAAAACAGAGTTTATTTTCTCAGTGCTTGCACCATCCCCGCTGTAACCTCTCGGCAAAATGTTTTTCTATTGGGTTGAAAGACCAGGTGTGTTTCTTTACGTGTGAATGTGTATATATTACTGTACAATGTTTGGATGAACAAAATGGGTTTTGATTTTCAGTGCATGGCATTTTACATGTGATCGGTTCGCCGTGTGCAACACGCGATACGTCTTTGAGTTCACAGGTTGCCACACACGTTTCTCCTCCGTTTTACGTGTTTTGAAGAAAACATTCCTCGATAGTGTTCAGCAGCACTCTGGATGGATCCCTCACATGCCACCGAAAAAAAAGGTGGTTCTGATGCAGCAACTTGAAGGGAAAACGCTGTTTGACTTCTGTACTTCAACTTTCAAGTTCATCCAGGACTGTTTGGATTTTCTCCCCTCACCTTCTGTACTCAACATCTCTGGCGATTTAGGAGCCAGGTTGTGCAAACAGTTAGTCTCTCTGCATACGGGTGGACTCGGCACACTGTGCTCTAGTCACCACTGACAAATCATCTTTTATCTATTTCGTTTTTTGGTACAGTGGACAGCTGCAATGCACATTTTGTCTCGGCTGCAGATGGTATTTACTTGACTGTGCAAATTTCTCTATGTGAGCGTGTGTGTGAATAAGCGCGTGTGTGTGTGTGTTATTATTTGTATGGGATGATGACTATCCCATACGTGGTAGAAGAGTAAAACCAAACTCATTCTCCTCATGTGGTTATGAACACTGAGTATTTATTAAATTAATTGTTATTAATGGAAAGAAATAATTATTGTTACAATGTTTTTCCTGGAATATCTGTATATATTTGTTAATATAACAGGTAACAATTAAGGAAAACCCTGGAAACGACTTACTGAAACATCCCTGGTGTCTCCAGTCTCAACCTGTGACATTTCTGGGTTAAATGAGGAATAAGTGTGTCATGGGATGAATGATTGACCTGAGAGATGAATAAAAAAAGAAAATGCTTCAGTGTCAGTGCTGCAATTGTTTTTTCATATACAGTCATAGCTGATGGTTCTGAAGCCGTCTGCTGCTTCAGGAACAGTCTAACATCGTCTGGTTGATGCGTTCATGACCCAGCAGTAATGAGGGACGCCGCAGTAGCATATACAATCCACTAGATGTCAGCACTGTGTTATGATGTCATATTTTCAAATCATTTTTTTACTCCACCAAACGCATCTCTACAGTGGATCTCTGACTCTGCAATTACCATAAAAAGCAGATGAAAGTTCCCTCATGCAGAGAGCAATCAGTTAGACGCTTTGTGGGTTTTAGATGTTAGACTGGAATGAATAAATCTTCCAAATGCCAAAGAAAATGTGACATTTTATCGTCTTATGATAACCTTTGTACGTAAAGAAGAATCCAGACATGCAGCATATAGAGGATACACACTTACACCCTGACAGACACACGGGGCTCCGCAGTCTGCTGCTGTGTCTGTCAGTGTGAGCGCCAATCAAACACCCTTCCAGACGCCAGCCAGTTACCTAGCAACCTCTCCTCACTTCCATGGTGATGCTATTAAAAGCAACAACAAAGAAAAAGGAAAAACGAGGGATGATGGGCCTGAAAAGTGTGTAAGAGAGAGGCGTTAAAGAGCTAAAAGAGAGGATTCACGCTCCAAAGCTTTCTCACATGAAATCACAACATGATGGTTTGTGTGTGGCTACAGAGGACAGTGTGTGTGTTTGTCCTATTATGCGTGTTGTCCTCTAAAGCAGTGACGACTCGCCAACATAACTCGCCTAATGTGTCTTTCCCTTCATGGATTCCTCAACAGTTTCAGACATATTTCCCCTTTTCCTCTATTTTAGGGAGCAATCAGGACTAAGATGGATTGTATTTTGAAGTGAAGACAACAACAACTAACCAGATTGCCTGCCAGTTGGTGTGTCTGAAGATCAGCAGGACTCCCTTTGTCTGATACACGACCTTCAGTTCAGTTTAGCTCTGAAATTATCTGCGTATGAAATATATTTTAATGAGACTGAGTAAAGTGACAGCGTTACAATATATTAAAATCTCTTAGGAACACAAGACAGTAGGATGTTTGAAGGGAGTGTTTATTTCTCATGAGCAGCACTACTGTCAATACAGGGTGTCTCTTTTGCTGTGAGAGGAGTCTTGTCCAGTAAGACTAAATAACAGTTCAGGTTATCTTAACTTGGGTGTGATGCACCTAGTTTATAAAGGAGTGTGTTACAATCTGGGTATGTGAAACCTTACATAAAATGTTGCATGATGGGAAAGGTAGGACTCTGTTTTTGGAGCAATGGGGCTTTTCTGGATAAATAGTCTTTATCTGAATCCGTACAGCTACACTTTAAAATGGGAAAATGTTTTTAAAGATGACCCTGGGCTTGGCTTTATCTATAGTCTAGTTCTTATTTGTGTTTTAAGAGGTCAGATAGTCAAGGTTAGAGCAGGTTGAAGATCTGCCTGGCCCTAAAGCTGCCATACAAATTCTCCTACTTGCTGTCAGTGTTTGCTCCTTGTTCTACATGTGATCCTCCTTCTTATGTCATTCATTTTGGTTATGAATAAATTGTTCTTCCACAAAGTTGAGAAAGACTTGTCACAATCGATGTAGCTGATTTTTATTCCCTAGGCCGAGTCAAGCTTCATAAAACACTTCCCACAATGCAACTCGACAGCTAAATGCCCAAATCATTCAAACTGCCCCGATTTATAAAGAAGATGATTCAATTTGACTTGAAATATAGAGCTTCCTGAACAAGCCCTGGCTAACGATGTGTCAGGATTTACACGACTTATCTCAAAGTCCATTTAGCAGCCGCTCTTGAACTTTGGATCACATCACTATTGTCATTAGCAGATGTATTTTGCGACAAGCTACATCTGCTGTTGAGTATGTTGCGTAAGTAGCCTAATGCAACACGTGTGGTGCATGTATGAGGCTTTCCAGCTCTGGACTGTGACACCTAACATGAATTTTATGTATAATTTGTGTAGTGCTACTTTAACTGAAATGTCAAAATGTGGACAGAAAACATCAATCCACTTTGTTTGAAACTTTATTCATAGTCATCATTTACCAATCAATAGTGCATTCCCAGGCGAGCAGTTCAGTAAAACCAGCGATGGGGGCTTGTCTTGTTGGAAACTGAAGAAGAAAACAAACTCAGGGAGGGACAAATCTTCCAGTGACAAAAATAGACTTTAGCCTTGATGTTCCCAGCTGTATGTCCTTTCTCTCTTTCTATCGACGCAGAAACAAACAGGATGGAGAAACAAACTGTCGCTGCGAGAGACAGTCCTGCGCTCGGGACAAGTTCCTCAGTTCTCATCCACTCCTGTGTTAGAGGTCGTCTTACTGTACAGAAAAGACTGGTGTGAGGGCGTTCTGAGGGGGAGGGTCAAAGGGCATTGCACACTCTTGAGCCGGCTCTTGATCCCTTAAAGAAAGGGACAATAGAAATACCAACAAATACGGACGTCACAAAGCAGCTCTGCAGTGGAGCTCGTAAAATTCTCTCTTCTATCTCTTGCTTGTCTTTTCCCTTAATAAAGTAATTCGGTAAAGTAAAGCTTTTCACAACCATTAAAATTTCCTTTTTGTTATTTTTTGTACATTTGTATCATATATTCACAAAATAACTACTTTGACAGCTTGACAAACATTTACGTCAAATGACATCAAAGTAAAACAGCGAAAATAACACAGTCAGTAATAAACGTTTCCATCTCTTTTTGTTGTGCTTTTTGTTTTCAAAGCTACACTGACGTAGTGATCAGCCGTCTCTACAGTATCTCTATTTGCACCCACAGTATCCTGTCAGATCGTAGCTCACAATAACAGCCTCTGAGTCACTTCTGCCGTTTATCAAGAGAACTGATCAGCTCGAAATGAGCCCGGAGCCTCTTTAATGTGCAGTTAGCTATCCCTAGACAATTGTACACGTTGAGCTCGAATGACTTAGCACAACTAGACAAAAACAAGATGGTGGACTGGTGCTACAGAGAAAGGACTATGGGAGGAGAACTATCCCCGAGGGGCCTATGGATGAGTAGACTCAGGCCAGGCAGCCATGGAGACCCCACCTGCAGGCGCTATTCCTCTCTGTTGTTTGTTGATTTATCTCCATCGGGGTCCCGGAGGAGAAGCAGCGAGACAGAAAAGAACAGCGTACAGAGAGAGAAAGGAACATTAAGAGTGAGGAAGGCATCCGCATCCGGTGTTTGAACCGTAACAAACCTTATAGAGCTGGGTGATATGAACAAAATCATGTTTTAAATTCAGTATTCCTGTTTATGTCCCAAAAGAGTTTGGGTATCATATTGGTTCGTTCACACGATCTAATATGAGGAGTCATTTTGTCTGGGAAACTACTATCAGAAATGATTTCATCATATTTCTGCAGGTTCACATAACAGGTTTATATGTGTCTTGTTGTTAACAAAGATAGATTTTTTTTATTCAGAGCTTTGAATAATCTTCAGATATAAATCTGTCAAAAAAAAGGGAGACGTATACGAAACCTATGATTTGTTGGGTCCTGATGTTGTGAACCTTTAGACAATACACCTTTTTCACAGCAGCCATGTTAACATGAACACATTCATTTAGGTTCTAATTGTCAGTACAGAGCCTCAATTCATGTGATTAGTAACACCTGTGTCACCTACTAGCTCATGTCAACATGGCTGCTGTGAAAAAGGTGATTAATGTACTTTAAACTTTGGGGCAACAGTTTAAAGAAAGACCGCTCCTGTTTCCATTTGACAGTGTAGCCGTGCAAAAAGCCAGATCCACAGAGATTAGTGATTAACAGTTCAAATACCTGCAGCCAGTTTACGGCTTTCTTCTGTAGCGGCATATTAGTGCTCCTTGTTTTAAAATGAGATGTTCAACAATATATGTGGATGTAGTACTCAAATGCTCACATACGTTCAGCCATATGATACAGGATGATAAATCTCCTCTAAACTTTTCCATTTGTAATCTTGGCGCCAGAGTGCTACAGCTGCTTTACTGGGGCTGATGATGACCTACTTCTCCCTCCACGTGAGCCTCTCTGTATCATGCCGGCCTCCTCAACGCATGGGGCTTTCTCTCTGGAGTCCCACTGACACACTTAAGTCCCTATTTACCTCCTCGCAGGTCACTGGAAAAAGGAGGGAAATCTTCGATTCCCTCTTCTATCCCTTTTTTAATTTCTCAATCAACAGTTAGGTTTTACATCTCACATTGGACGAAGCAGATTCACAAAAGACCCATTTTTTTCCTAATTAGTTTGCAGTTTGATACCTATTCTACTGCTGTGATCACAGGCTTCTGTGTTTGTAAAGGGCAGAATGGAAGAAATAGAGGTATGAGAGAACCGTTTAGTCCCAGCATGCCATGATAGTAAGCAACAGAGCAGAGTCGTATCCCTGACGCCTGCAATGACTCTTCGTAGCCACATGTTACATGCACACTTGCACACAGGAAAGAGGAATCAGTTTTTAATGGGATCAGAGACGAGGGAAATTCAGGTCATGCTTTACCATATTGTGAATTCAACCCTCTGCAGAAGAGCGCAGGCAGACTGGAGCCTGCTGTAAAGCTATCAATAAAAGCAATATTGTCATTACTAGGCTTCACAAGTCAAAAGAGAAGCAGTAGCAAATTATGAATGTATCTTTTGACAGCGAGCTATGGATATCCACAAACTATATCATTGGCAGTAAAGTCTAATGGTGATGTTTTGAGTCTCTACAGCTCAGAGTGGGCGACAATTCAAAGTTATCATCCATAAATATTGTATCTATCATCGTACTATAAACGGACAGTGGAAGAAATGTCAAATGGCTCTCCCTTGTTGAAGTGCTTGATAGCTGTGAGGTTAAAGACAGCAATCTAGCCCGTCAGGAGAGCTGTGATTGTTTTTTCCTTCCCTATTGCTGCCCACATTGTCCTTGTTTTTGTTGTTTGATGTTCCGGGAAGCTTCAACATTAGCAACAAATGTTTCCTCAGAGAAATGTTTTTCTGGCTGTGGAGTTTTCCCACGTCAAAGTGAAACTTTAGAGTGTATTTCCATCTAGTCAATGGCGGCTGACGGAACTCCGATTCCATTGGCTATTTTCCGTTGTGACATCATTAACGGGAGAGGGGCGATGGGTGGGAGGGGGCTTCGACAGTCAACGACAACAACAGCAATGACACACAACCCGGGAGGGGCTTCGGACAACAGATTCAAGTCTCACCAGTGTCTTTGTTAGCACACCTGATAACAACAGAACGTCTGGAAAACTTTGTGTGTTGAGCAAACATACAGTATGCTATTAACAATTGATTACTATGAGTATAATGAACATTGACAACTGAGAGCAAATGAAAAACCTTCGTAACAAATAACAAACACTTGAATTAGCCCTTGAATTGAAAAAGCATTCCAGGGATGGCGATATATGGCATCCAGGAAAGAAAAGACAGAAGAGCAATAGATTGAGCAAAGAGACATTTTCTTTTTCTCAACTTGGGGAAATATTTCTGTTGCTCATCTGTCCCACAGTCTGGGTAAGGGGTCTGAGTGAGCCCTGTTGGCTAGGATGTACAATCAAATTGGGTTATGGTGTTGATATGTGTCACACACAACTCTCACTGTTCACCCTCCAAACTGCCTCCACACACCCCTGCCCTCCTGCTTGAGCTTCCTAACCCTGGTATTCTCCTCAGAGTCGGAGATAAAAAGGGAGGGAGAAGGCAGGGTGAGAGAGAAAAGGAGAGAGCAAGAGAGCAGAAAAAAATGCGGGAAAAAAAAAAAAAAAAACATGTACTAAATTACGCAAATGTCCCATATGAGTAAGATTTGAAGCCGTGAAAGCCGAGGAACCTTTTCACCGAATGTTTCATGAGGATCATACTGAAGGTTTCCTTGTCTGCTTTTGCTTTTTGTATGTTTGCTTCACTGTCTGCGTATAGGAACAGGAACCACAGTACCTGAGGGAGAAAGAGGAGGAAGAGGAGGGGAGAGAAGGATGGGGGGGATAGTAAAGGAGAGTGCAGATAGTGCTTGATATGTCTCCCAACGAAACGCTGACGGGTGATTGGGTCTTTTTCTCCTGTCTGTGGGCTGTGCTGTCAACATAAGATGGTCAAAAGGGGGGGTTCAATGCAGGAGGGCGGAAAGCTCAAAGGTTAGCCCTGGGTCTCTTTGCCGCTCTCTCGTTCCCGCTGTCCACTCTTGCTCATCTTCATTTCTGTCAACTGGATGTAGCGCAGCACGTTGGTGTCTGTGACGGAGAGAGAAAACGTAATGAATGTTAAGGGAGGAAGGAAGGAAACAGGTAATTTCTCAGGACAACAAGATTAAGAAGAAACTGTTAAAACGATATCACATAGATGTCAGTTATGTCTTGACTGTTGTTTCTCCTCATTGACAAAGACGGATGAGATGCTTTTCTTTTATCTGTGTATTGTGTCTGCCTGCAAACCAAATTGCCTTAGTGTAAGAATAAATCTGAATTCAACAACAGTCTCTTTCATTTCTTAAGTGAGCTTGATTTCTCCCTCACCTGTAGGTTCGCGGTTCTTGGCATCACGCAGGTAGCGTAGGGCACATTCGTAATCACCCAGGTGATAGAAAGCGATGCCGGCGCGGTACATGGCCTTGAAGTGATCTCTCTGGTGACTCAGTACCTTCAGACAGTACTCCTTCACTCTCTCGTAGTTTACAAGCTCAGACTGCAGCAGACACGCTGACGGAGAAAAAGGGAGGACAGAGTATAGTAGTTTTTCAAAAAATGTGGTAATACCTCCTGATAAAATAACGTATATTTGGTCAATTGGTCCAAACACACACCTCAAGTCTCAAGTGAAGTTTAAAGACAGATTTTTCTGACATCTCACTCTGGGCCTGTTCATAGAGCCGCTGAGTGTCCACCCTACTTCCTGAGGATGGCAGTGGGCTGACTATAAATAGGCCATACTGATGTCTCACAGTGTAGAAAAAACACAAAAAGTGGTGTGAGCAGATTGAGCCTCGGGGCAGCAGAGTAATGTCTCAACATGCTGCTGCTGAGCTTGAAAAGTAAACTGAGAACAAATGGGAAATTGGCTTGAGGATGAAGTGTTGAATATTGTAAGGATGCTTTAGTCTTACTTCCCTGACTTTGCAGATGTGTGTGTGTGTGTGACTAGTTGAGCAGAAGAAAAGAAGGGCGGCAGAGATCAAGTCAGTAACAGATACCACACAGGTCCTTTGGGATGAGATGTGAGGGGTGATGTCAGTGAGACCACACTATCTGTCCCATGGGTGAGTTAGCTTTCTCTCTACCCGTTACACTTGCAATGCTTTTCTAGGGCTTGA
>CAAKHC010000774.1:7858-23813 GCA_901007825.1 Macroramphosus scolopax
CTTCAAACCATGTGTGCTGGCTTGCGTTGTAGTCGTTATAATTAGATTTGTATCTGTTTTAGCTTTTATATCTGTCTGTGAGTCCTGTGGATCCCGAATGGATGTGTGTGTGTGTGTGTGTGTGTGTGTGTGTGTGAAGGTCAAGGTCATGTTTGTTTAGAGCTCTCCATCTGTAAGCGGCTGATATCCTATCTGGAGGGAGCGGGAAGGTCTGACGGCAGTATGAATACATCTTCTGAGGCCGGTCACGGTCAGCTGACACTCTATCTCCAAGGTGGAAAGCACATTATGTCTCTCTCTCTCTGTTTCCCAAGCACAAACACACAAGTGCAGTGCAAAAATCCCAAGGCAGCATCATTCAGGTCTGCAAGCACCACTGCTAAGACCTAGAAACTTGCCTGTTGTAATGCAACCAAGTCTGACTTAGACCAGAGGAGCACTTCTGTTCCCAGATAGCAGCGGCTTTGGTGACTGTGGAGAGTCGGGCTGCACGGAGAGCTCAAATCAGAGCAATGAGAAAAAGAGGGCAACACAAAGACTAATGGTGCCCTGCGGAATGGACAGATGATAGATACACCAGAAGAACAATCCTCCAGCGTCTCTTATGATCATCAGAGATCATTTGAATAGATGAAAATGTGTGAAAAGTGTCTGAGTTCAACATCAGCCCAAACAAGTGCAAAAAAAACTTTTCCTGTGACATCACAGTGCAGCAAACAGTCCTGTTTAAACTTCTTCTTAGGTTGAAAGTTGAATCCAAATCACTGGGCAGGATTTCAGCGTGAACATTATTCAGCATTCATTCCTTTTGGATGAAAGTGAAACACTATAATCCGCCAGCAATTTACATTCAACCTGTAACCATGCAACACCTGAATGATCAAGAACCATTCACAGACGACAAACTGGACCCAGTAGGAAAATCACTGGTGTAATCACTTTCAGTATAATGTAAGTATAATAGATATACAGCATTACTACCTGAAATAGTTTGCACAGGCATCCATTGTCGTTCTCTTTAATGGTATTATTCTAATCAATTATAATCAGAACCGTAAATGCAGAGATGCTATCACTTATTGAGTACAAAGGCGACCGAGGGCCACTTGACTTCCCGCCCGCATGCCCTCGGGGAAACCGGCAGAAAATCAGTTATGAACACTGCCGTGCTTCCTCTTCATAACAGAAATGCATTCATTGCACATTAAACTCATCAGTTTATAACTTCCTGTGGCTGGCATACTGAATAAATATCTGTCAGTCCATTTGTTTTTCAGTTGCTGATTTTCAACTTTACTTGCAGCAGAGATATTTTGAAGGTTGTTAGCTTGAATAACGTCAGTTTCTCCAGTAAAGCTTTGATGGGGTAAGGCATGTAACGGGCGGCAATTCGGTCGCAGCCAATCACGCTCACGGTCCTCTATTCTTCGCAAATGTCATGCTTTGGAATCATCAAGCCATCTGGTCGTGATTTCAAATGTATTTTTGATGACCATTACCAAATGCATTGAGAGGCCATTTTATTATAATGCTCCCCATTAAATGTGGTTTGTGTTGCTGTTTATGTGTGGTGATTCAATATGTGCAGAAGAATGGCAGGTTTGACGGCTCAAACCGGTTAAAAGAACCGGTTGAATGATTTTTGAACTGTCAATCAATTCGAAGATTGAAATAGCAGAAAAATATTGTATGATTTGCAATGCAGTGCTGTGATGTAAAGTATACAGTATGTGAGTTGTTGTTAATTGGCTAAAGCACATAAAGCCACAGGCACTGTGTAATTAATATGGAAACGTAAATCACTGAGGGAGACAATTAGTAAAGCCAAATGAAGCCAGAATAAGTTCTAAAGTTGTTAGAATAAAAACATTACAGGCATTTGAAATCGTGCATTTTTATTTCATTTTTGTTTGGAGGAGATTGTATCTTTTTTTTTTGTTGTAATTTTCAGTAATGAGATTGAGAGATGTGGCTTCGAATGAGGCTTTGAGCAGACGTGATTTTCTATCGCACTTCCTGTCAGTGAAGGAAAACAAGGTCAGAAGACGTTCTCACAGCTTCAGACCTCTGCATGATGCAGACGGCATCAAAGTGGCGCCACCGACACTTCCTCAGAAAGAGCTGGAGGGAAACGCCAGGGGGATGATGGTCTGTCTCTTTGCCTTTTCTCTACTTCCTCTCTCTCCCCCCCCTCCTCCAGCCCAAGCCAGCTGTCAGAGGGAGTATGCAGAGGCACTGCACTCTGTCACACACACTAACTTGAGAGCGAGGCTGGAGAGGGGTGGATAGAGAGATCTGAATGTGGTGACAGTAGAGTGATTAGACCATGTATAGAGTTCAGAAGAAGATGAAGACATCAGAAGAAACAAAGACAAAGTGCAATAGGAGCTATGGGATGAAAGATGGAACAAACAGAGACAGGGAGACAGGTGATCTCTTGAGACAAAATGACCTCTACTTTGAGGGACAGATAAGAGAAAGAAGGAAGGCACTGATAGATTGTGCCCAAAGACAGATGATGGAAGATGTGGGTTAGAAGCTGTCTTGAGTCCAGAAGCTGCAGGAAGGAGAATGACAGGAACAACAGCAGGGAGCCATCTGGCTTGGACCTGCTCGGCAGTTATAGGTTGATTTCATCGGAAGGCAAATAAATCTATTCAAACATCTCGCTTGATTCAGACCAGTTGACACAAACTTTCAAATGGATTTTGTTTTTATTCAAAAATCGCATGTATTGGACATTTACATCTATATGTCATATTCCAAATAACAGCACAATGGACCATTGGTTCCAGCAATGGAGAAGATGGGTTTGCCTCTATCTCTGTGTTCAGTAAATGATTCAATTAAGATGCACGAGTGTGCTTTCCTATCTGTCACACTTGCTGTGCACAGAGGGACTTCCACCCAGACCTGCTTTGCAGAAGAAGAAAATAACCCGGGTGTTTCCCTGCAACAACATTGCTGGGTGTGTGTTTGCGGTCTGTGTGTGTGGGTGAGAGATGAGTGTGGACTTCAAATTATCATATCACCGTACCTCAGCTGTATACTGTATATAATATCAATACAACAACATAAGCATAGGGCGGCGTTGAGCATTTTTACAATGGGAATAGATTGTTTGAACCTCACTAGTCTGACAGTTCATGCTGGCAGTGTCACTAAAATTGTATTCTGTGTTCATGGATACAGATGTTGATGTTGGCATGTGAAATGTCACCGAGTGCACTCACAGGGACCGCCGTGCTTGAGGAAATGCAAAACGTTCATATTCTGATTGACATACATGGTGATTGGGATACGACACAAGATTTTTAGTTGGATTGGTGATTTTTTTTAACCGATGATGTGCTTCTTGCTGATTCTGTGACAAACAAGCTTGTTCCCTCACGTCGGGAGGATACAATTTGTAGATGTTGCAGTTGTAAAATCAACAAGAGTAAGACACTAGTGATGAGAACAAGACTTCAATCATTTTCCCATCATTTCCCCCCTGTTTGTACAACAACACCATACACTTGAAAATTGTACAGTCACAGCATAAACTCATGATGAGATCAAAGTCAAGACAATTTACACTCCAAAGAACTCATCCAACTGGAGGTCCTCATCTTTGTTTTTTAATGGCACTTTCTATAAATGTAGTTTTGACACCTCCAGCATATAGAATGATACAAAAAACAAAAACAATCAATACACCAACAGCAACAACAAGAAATGCCAGAGCAGCTTGGTGACTGAACCATCTGCAGATTAGGAACAAAAGTGCAGCATCGTGATCTAAATATAACACATACAACTCATTTTACTGCTATCATGTCTGGTGTCATGTGGTTCTGCCGAGCTGTGGGACCAGTAGCATCTAGCTGCTCTGCTGATCCTTCACTGCATCACTAGGATGGTTAATAAGAGCTGTTAATTAGAGTAAATGTAATTTATTCAATTCACGTTTTTATTTATTGTTACCCACAAAATAGAAAGGACTCAAAACCACCCTGATCTGGTTTCCAGCTTTAGATTCATCCAGTACCCCCCTGAACTCCTATTGCATCAATGTAGATACGGCTGTCAAGCGACCTGTATCTGGGTGTCTCGGCGTGCACGGTGGAGAGACCTGAAGAGTCAGAAGAGTGAACAGCGTCGTCACTTGGATCAGGGCACAACTTCCTGTCCATGTGCTGGGTAAGCTGGTTCAACATGTTTGTCAAAAGTCCAGGAGAATGTTTGTGGTATTGTACCCTTAATAAAATCCCACCAGTTGTCCAGGGCATCTCCGTAGCACCACAATGTTGCTTTCACAATGGTATTTTACAAATGTTGCAGCCCCTGCGATTCGGAGATTGCATCTGCGTTTTGATTAATTGTGCACCAGTACTCAGTGCGATGAACTAGGAGGGGGAAACTGACAGCTATCAAAACACGATATATATTTATTGCACTACACTGTCATTATCCGTTTTAAGCCGATATCATGTCATTGTGCTGTTTCCATCATCATTCAGCAACTCATACACAAAATAGCTGCTAGTAATGGATGACACTATTATCAATAGTGAAATACTTTCAGCTCATAAATAGAATTCCACATTCCACAAACTACTCAGCCAGGTTAGATTGCCTACTACACACCATGAGAGAATGTTGTTGTTATGTTCCCTCTGGAGCTGATGGACGGACACATTGTGAAGTCACATTAGCATTATAGCCTGCAAATCTGTTTTCCCAGGGTGGCGTATACCGCGGACTGTAGTGGGCATAATACGTGTCAATAATGAAATAACATAGAAAACAGCAGAGCAGAAAGGGAAGTCTAACAAAAATGGCCATTTTGGGCAGGTTGTAGTTTGGAAAATAGCCTTGATGAAAGTAAAAGTATTCTGCCCTGATGCAACAGAGCCGCTGATATAAACTGCCGTTGAACTCAGGAAACAGCCTGCACCATCGAGCCCCCATTGATTTGCATTGGTAGTGGTTAAGACTGTGTATTCTGTGCAGAGCTTCTGTCTGTGTTACCATATATGTGGCTCTGAAATGAGGAAGATCACTGGCTGTGCCTTTACTAGCGTTTACTGTCATAAAGTCATAGTGTCATTGTTGATTTGATTACTTGGAAACAAGCATCTCGGTCTGGCAATAGTATATAATATTGCAGCAGTGTCCTAATTATCATCACTAGTAATAGCAGTGGTATGATAACATCACACACCAGTTACCACAGTGCATTAGTCCTGTGGTTTTGCAGCATCGACTGGTCTGAAGACGTCATTACGAACCGTCTGCACCAAACAGGTCCTCCGACCCACGTGAGTTGTTTGTTCCAACAATCTGGTAGAACATTGTCGCTTCATGCTAAACTGCTTTCTGACGTAAAATTCAATTACGTGGCTTTATTAATGTTGTACTGCACGGGAGTGCTGCCTTGCATACAAAACGGAAACACATCCGGAGGGTAAGAATAAGATGATCATAATAGCTAAACTACGTTGCACTAATCACATGAATAGATTTCTCCTCTTGCCGGGGATTCACAGCATCAATAAGGTTGGTTCTCTGGCGCCTTTTTGTACACAAGCAGTGTCTTTGCGTGGATGCACTCAGTGTGTTTCCCAGTGAAAGGACGACCAAAGTTAATTTCATCACCGGATGGTGAGGATTGAAATCTGTGCATTGTCATGTGTTTGTATTATTTTCTTCCCTCTAGATAACGGTTGGCAATATTCTCTCTGCCTCCCAGAATAATCCTTAACCAGCAGAGATAGTCCAAGAGAAAAGTTCCTTTAGAGATAGGCTACTCAGAAAAATTGAAAAAGTTATTATTAATCCTACCGCCTGGCACCATAAGAACACTCACATGCCAGTACAAGCCCACACACACCCTACAGACAAAGCGAAAGACTTAAATGTCTTTTTTTTAGACACAAATTTTATTTCATAATTCGGAAAGCGATGAGAAATTGTTGCAGTGTTAGAAGCTTGCTCCATATTTGGATCGACACCGAGCTAAATATCTTAGTAAACAAGTTGTCTGTCTATCATTTTCCTTAGGAAAGCTGAGTCATCTAAATCCTTTAAGGCTGAAAGCGACTGATATATTTTAGTGCAGGAATATCACTGCTGCTTTGCATTTACAGAAAAGAAATTTACAACTCTCTGAATTTCAAAAGTGTGAATTTAAAAGAAGACGGGGGAGCGATTCTTCTACATCGGGCTGATGATATTCTCTTTCTTTTTTAGGCTGTTTGATTATTTAATCAAATGATATTTTATCCAGTTTAATTGCATCCTCGGGCAAAGATACTGCAGTTTCTCAAACAAACGGCTCCATGTACTGCAGTGACTATATGCACTCAGTGAATTCATCATTATAAGAATATGAAGTGTTTGATTTACAGTACATGACATTGATAGTCTTGGCTGAAGGATTTATCAGCCCAATATATTCATATGGGACATGTTTGGAGTTATTTTATATTTCATTTATGGGCCGAGCTCCTGCCTATCAAACATGCTTTACTATCGGATCCCGCCTCAGCTGTGCATGCTCACGTTGAGTTGGAGTGGGCTGGGATGATCCACAGATAGTATGTGGGAGGAGGGGAGAGGACGGAGGGCGGAGGATGAGAGAGAAAGGGAAGAAAAAAAATCGCCTGAATTCATCTCTCTCCTCCCTGTGACGCCAGTTGGTCTGGTCCCGGGGTGCGCTGCTCTCTGGTCCCGTCTCAGCAGAACCACTTTAGTTGCCGCGTCGACCGTCCACACAAGCTGCCGCACGACGCGCACGGTGCGCTGCGGATACGGTGTCCTTCTCTCCACGCCGCGTGCCTTGTCCCACATATCAGTGAACTGTTTCCACACTGCTAGAACAGAGAGAGAGAAAGAGAAAGAGAGAGAGAGAGAGAGAGAGGGAGAGGAGTCGTTGACTAAGAGGGAGGAAAACAAGAGAGAGTAAGAAAGAGAAAAGAAGAGGAAAGAGGTCGCCGTTGTCCTTCTCCATCCCCGGGCTGAGTATCCAGCGAGAAGATGCTGACAGCAGCCGGCGTGTTGGCTGTAGTGGCTCTGGGGTTGAGCGCCGCTCACACCAAAGGTACAGTACATGAAGGGCAACTTGCCGGCTCTGTGGCAGGGGGCTGCTTTATTCTAGGAGCTTGTGGTCGGAGAGGATGCGTGTGGATGCAGAGCGATGTCCATCTACTACTGGTTGCTAAGGGACTGCACAGTCTAACTATGTGTCCGATGCTCTTTCCTAAAGAAAACTAGAGCCTGGACTCTGAATAATGCATGTATATAAACCTTAATAGTACTTGAGCGGTTTTGTTTTATCTTATTGCATCATCACAGTCACACTCTACGGTGATTTACTTTTTCTCTGGTGCTCAATATTGAGCTTACCGTGACCTTATTAAAGCCCTTTTTGGGTTAATCTCATGTAGCATCAGTATGATATTCTTCTATATTATATAACTATCATAATTTTAAATTGTGGCATAATGTCCTTCTTCACCTTTGCTTGCAACATTGCTAATAATCTTTTGCAAAGGTGCTGCATGTCGGGCCAATCTGAAATATTGAAGATGTTATATTGCATGAGGGCAGACTAGTCGAGGTAGAAAGTGCAGCACACCGTCCGTAAGTTTTGATATCAAGTAGAATTTGAGGTATCACAGTGCTGAAACCAGACAGACTGTGATTTAAACAGCAGTGTAATTAATGCACACGGGGCCTGACATTTGATTTCCTGAATTGAACACAACTGTAAGCACAGTTTACGCAACTCACTTCTCGACAGGGGTGAAATTGCAAGCGTGATCAAAATACTCTACGCGAAGAAGAAGAGGAAGGGTGTCCTTGAGAGACAAATATGTAACTGCTTCAGAAACTGTGACCAAACACTCCCTCTCCAGGTTTGACCTCCCAGGGATATTTGAGACTTCTCTCACCCGTGAGAATAAAAAAATCAACCACTTTAGGTTTTGTATTGGTGGAATAGAGTTTATTCAAACTGGAATCAGGGACATTATACACAGCATTGATTGGATTTATCAACAGGGTAATTTGCTTTAGAAATACAATTAACTCCAAAACAAATAATCCCCAAAGCCACATATATGTGATGATAAAGACGCCCCGATGTCAAACATGCATGTCATACTTTTGGCAGTTTCTCTTCACCTCTGAGCTAATTTTAGGTTTGCGGGTATCCCCATTGCAACAAGACTGCTCCATCCTCACGTGAGATTGTGCCGTGGGTAGATGCCACCACAGGCTCTTGCTAATCAACTCTCTGTAGACTGAGGCTGGCTTTTACACACACAGGAAAACAACAAGGTGACACCTGTCAGTTTCGTCTGGCGGTCCTGAGACGTCACAAGTGCGATAGGCTGCTCATTGTCGGTGACTTCTAACACAGGGAAGAGCCTCCCTGCTGTCTGGCTGCAGCTGCAAGCTTCTGTGTTGAAGGAAAACATATGCTAACAGACCTGCTGCAGGCCATGACCTGGCTTAGTGTCAAGCTATTGCCTCACATGCTCTTTATATTTGTATGGGCGGACTATCGTGTGCTGAGGATCTGTGTGCACGTGCTATCATATTCATGCAGGGGCTGTATGCTACCTTTTCTGATAATAGTGCTCTGTCTTTAACACTTCATACACATATAGAGAGATGTTGCAAGGGAGGGTTTTTTCTTTTTTTGATCCAGTGCTCCTCTGTGAAGGTAACAAATTACTGCCATGTTAATGGCGGTGCAAACCAAGCACGCCATGATTCTAATTGATTCTCCAGGGCCTCTGTAAAGTGCAGAGCTGCAAAATGCAGCAACGTGTATTGTCTTCAGTATCTGTGTATCTGTTATCTGTTGCTACACTGACCTTCGCCGCTTTCCCCCGTCTCCTGCCGAGGTCGAGCAACACCCTGAAGAAAACCCCAAACTGGCTCCCAATCCGCACCTCTGCATCTGCTCCTCTGAATCAGTTTTTCAAATTACAAACGGAAATAGTCCTTTCCTGTCGTGGCTGAAAGATCCGCCTCCAGTATGCAAAGCTGTTTTCAAGATAACTGTGAAGCACCGCTACTCCTGTCATTTTCAGTTTAGCCGCCGTTTCATTCCAGGAAAGCACGGACGTGCAACTTCCTTTAATCGCTGTCACCCTTGAGTCAACCATTCAGACTCAGTGTGTGTGTCTAAATGTGTGTGTATCTACTTAGCAAGTGTATCAGAGTTGTCAGTAATAAGGGCTTGAAGCGCTCACATCCCTCGCTGTGCATGTGTGTGTGTGTGTGTGTGTGTGTGTGTGTGTGTGTGTGTGTGTGTGTGTGTGTGTATATGTGTGTGGGGGGTTTGGCTAAATGCATGCGTGGAAGAGTGATCGGGCGCAGCCAACATGTTGACAGCCACCAAGTATGCAAAAAAAAAAAGGATGTCGGTTAAAAAAGAAATTATTTTTCGCAGATACACGCTGTGGCTCAAACGATTTCACCAGGACCGACCGTGTCGCCGCTCAACGGGGAGAATCTTCTGGCAATGAAGCAGAAAGAGCTGTAGAGTTTTTGCCAGGGTTGCCCGGAGCCCCGCTTTTGTGTAATGCCAAGCAATATGAACTCTGAATTTAGATAGCTCATTACCAGCACAGTGTATTTTAATTCAGCTACCCACTGTGTCTCTTTGTTGATGGAACCTTTTTGCCGCTTTATTATGTCCAGATAAACACGCTGCGCATTTCCTGTGTCGGTAACCGTACTGGAGGAGCCCTCTTGGTAACAAACTTCAGGTTGAGGCTGTCGTCTGATGCCTGCCAGTGAAGTTACGTGATTAACTGACACAGGTCTTATAATTCATCATTTTACACGGTGTGTCTGTGTGTGTTTAAGACGTGCTCTTGTGTTTGCGTATGAAGGATAAAGAAAGAGAAGGCGATAGGCGTTTGTGGAGCAAATAAAAAAAAAAACGGGGGGTGACAAAAAACAGGGACAGATTTATGTCCTCCCCCCTTCTTTGGAGTGGGAAAGTGCATTATGGGAGCACTCCATAAATCCTCCAACAAGGCTGTGACACAAGATACGGGACAAATCCTGCCCGGCCCATGGCTGCCAGGGGAGGCAGGGCTCAGCGACATGGAGGAACATCACAGATTTCCAGTGCCTTGTCTTCAAAGCTCTGCTGATCTTGGTACAGCCTTACTCCATGCGAGAAGTGGGAGGGCTTAGTGGCTGAATGGAAACGGGGGCTAGGCCACTGACTCCAGTGCAGTTCTTCAGCCATCACAGATATAAGACGGAGCGCAAGACTGAGCGAACTAATGTTGTTGTTATTGCAAATGAAAAAGTCAAGTCTTTCCAATCCACCTCAGTGTAAACTATGCGATCAGAGTAGTGTGGTGATGAGTAGGTGTTGTTGTTAGGCAACTGAATGGAGGTTTCGGTCCGTGAAAGCTTTTCATTAGATCTCAGTCTGGAGTGACGATTGTCTTCCTCCATCTTTACTGCGTATAAAGTAACTGACTGTTTATACTCGGTTCCACCTCCTGTTTCCTGTTTCTTCCAACTCTACTGGTATTTCAGATGTGTACAAAGGGCTGTTTAAGTGGAGTCCCATTGTGAGACAGCATGCAGTTCAGTAGCTGAGTGAACTGGGTGCACTCCGCATTGAGACGGCATCTTTCTCTTCCTTTTCTTCTTTCCGTTTCTTCGAGTGGTCAAAGCTGACCGTACTTGCCAGCCGATGCTCAGACAGCCAACGTCCATTATAGCCCTGCGAAGTGTGAAAGGAGAGGGAGAGGGAGATTATTTGATTTGAGTCAAGGCCGGAGAAACTTTTGCTGAATTAAGTAAAAGTGTTTTTTGAGATGCGTTTGGAAAGAGCGGAAGGAAATGAGATCCCTAGAAAGAGGAGCAAAGGAAGGCGAGGAAGAGGAATTAGAGTTTAGGGGAAAGGAGGAACAAGATGAGATTTAAAGTTCATTCCTGACGTTGTTGTGAACAATCAGAAGGTTTAGTCGCGGGCTCAGAGTTTTTATACTATATCATGTTCCATGATGTTTATGAGCAGATGGAACAGATGGTCAAATGTCAATTTTTCTAAACGCACTGGTAAAACGAGCCATATGCTGTTCAATGACCTACAACATAGCAAACCAGAATAGCAGATTAACTGGAGTACAACCTGACTGAGCTGATGAAGGGTGTTTTTTAGCAATAAATCCAGCGCTTCGTTCGAGGAAAGAATGTACTTGCTACCATACATCGGTAAAAGTAGACACCATTCCACCCATATGTTATTGTTGATTCTGCAGCTGCTGCTAACAGCTGCTGTTCCTCTGCTTTGAGGCTTTCCACGAGATTCAGGACGTGCCTGGAGGGATTTTTTCCCCCCGTTCAGCCACAAGAGTGCCGGTGAGGTAGGCAACTGATATGGTGATAATAAATCCTGGCTCGCGGTCGCCGTGCAATTAATCCAGAAAGACGTTGAGTAGGTTGAAGTCAAGGTCTGTTCAAGTTCTTTCCCCTCTTATTATCTTTTGCCATTTTTTAAAATCACCTTCAATCCTACTTTCCATAGAAACAAAGCGTCTCCCAGATAATGTGAATCCATCTACATGGATTATGTGCCAAGGATTATTACGGTGGATAACTCTTAACAACTCACAGACTCAAATTAATAGGAAACATTAAAACAGTTCAGCACCTTGGGAGCCAGATTGGGAATTTACTTTGAATTTCTCAAAATGATTTCCTCCAGAAGCTCCTGATATCCGACCCTCCATGTGTCTGACTGTTTGCACCCCTGCGGTGCCACATGTCGTCCCCACTTCTTCAGGATAATCAAGTTTGTAAGTCGCTTTAAGTGTCATGCCAGACTCTCACCATGCTTTCTTGCTGATTCGCTCTCCCGGCCCACAGTACATGAAATAATAGACACCACTTGTACTCACTCACCGGAGGGCTCTTCAGGATTTTCAAAGGACCCCTTCTGCCACCGTTTCAGTCCTTCTCTCGCTTATTTGCTCCAGTTTTCCTCTAATCACTTACCTCCAGTCCGGTCCAACCAGTGTTCTTGTGTATTCTTCAGACACATACAGTATGTGAGATGCGCCCACACACACACACACACACACACACACTGATGAGGGCTACACAGACAGATAGTGCCTGACCCGTCCCTCTCCACCAGCTGGGTCCAGCTCACCTTCGCGGAAATGATCGGAGAGAGAAGATAGAGAGAGAATTAGAGGACGAGTGAGAGGAGAGAGGGTCAGAGAGAAAGCTGCAGATATTTGTCTGCGCGACTCTCAGATATACACACTTGACAAGCTGAGCAGTCTGAGATGAGTGCAGCCTTTCATAATGGACATCCAGACGGATCAGGAGTGGCTGAGAAATAATCCATTTCCTTTACTTTCTTATCTCGCGGAGGCTTTTAAGGGACGCACTCCTGATCAGCACACATTGACAGGTGAAGAGAACTGTCAGTGGGCATAAAGCTCTCAGACTGATATTAAATCAATATTTACGAAATTAATTCTGATTTAATTTACCTGGAGTACTCCTGTGATTGATGTCTACAACACGATTTGTGTACTTGATATTGAACTTATAGTTAGTTAAGACTGACCGGAACATCTTCTGTTTACGGACATTTAATCCACGACTACTTTAATGAAAGATAAACACTAGAATAGGATTTTGACTGAGAGTGTCTTTGGGTTTCTGACTGCTTGTTGGTCAAATCAATCAATCTGAATCCTTGGAATATATTCATGCATTCCCTCGATCACACTATTATAACATGAATAATGGCTCTATTTTAGAAGCATCTTACTCATACTCCTGGCTACTGTGTAACGTTCGGTGTCCCTGGTGTGTTCTCAAGTGTCTACACCTATTCAGCGCTATGTGCAGCCAGTGTAGAGCGACTGTAGTTGCCTTTTTCAGCCCTGCAAGCAACAACAAATGGTCTTCATTGTCAGTCCGCACCACATCCCCAGTGTGTTGGCTAATGGTTCGATTATCCACCGGTATTTGGCTGCCGGTATGCACATATTATTTTCTTCATCCGTCCACATTCCCTTAAAGCCAAAGCTAAGCGTGCCAACACACAACACGCGAGCTTGCACACGCACCGTTATCGACCACCGCGTAATCTCGCCTTGATTATTGTGTTAAGTGCTCATCACTTGCGTATCGATTCTCTCATATGTGCTCCATTTCAATTAATCAATCCGTTTCCCCACGTAGGCAACAGTTGTCGTCCCATATGTTAGCAAGTAACAAGCTGAAAAGGAGCTGGCAGAGCTTCGACCTATACATCACATAAACATCTGCACACACACACACATTTTCCTAAGGCCACTTATTAAAGGATCATCTCCACTTGGGGAGGCAAATGGTGCTCAGGGTTCCTTGGCAGTTAAAATTCCACCAGCAGGAGGTCCTCAGATATGTCGGTCCTGATAAAAGACATGTTATTTAGTGCTGTTTCCTGTGAGTTGCATTATCAGTGTAAGCACCCATGGCAATAGTCCAACATGCCAGCAGATGTTACAAAGTCTGTCACCCCTCTGCGGTGGCTGTGCGATCTGCCTGCATTCTATCTGTTCACCTATATTACCTCTGTTTTACTTTTGATACACTGAAATCCAGAGCAAAGTGTGAACCCCGAGTCTTGCTGAATTTGCTGAATTATCCTGTGTTTACTTGTTGATGCAACATAGATTGCAGTAAAAGTTTTAAAACTACATCACTGCTGCTGCTATGCTATTTTTATTCTCCTGTAGAAATATTGTGTTCCCACACACACTGTCAGACATGTAACGTGTCCTTGTTCCGGAAACAATCAATAGCCATTTTTCCACTGATTTCACACACACTTTGACGCAGGCACACATCACCCAATGCTGCTGTAAAGGGGCTCCGACCGTATAACACTTTGTTTGTTTACATCGAACCAAACAAAGTCGAGGTGATGCCGCCTCTACATGTGATTTCAGATGGCAGTTCCGTAATCAGACGTATGATATGTCACATAACAGCATCAGTGTTTGGTATGACGCTGTCCGCTGCTCCATCTGTCTCTTTTACACAAATATTTATTCTGTGATGTGACTACATTTGCTGCTTGCTTAGCGGTGGAAGGTTCCGTCTCCCAATTCTGAGTCTTTATTATGCCACAGAACGCTGAGGCATAATAATGACTCAAAATACCTGCCTTCAACAGGCTGTAAGAGAGGGGCGACTGACACTCAGCAAGAAACTGCAGCGATGGAGCCATCATTGTGCTAAAGGAAGACACTTGTGCTTCCCATTAGCTTGTGCCTCAGTGTTAATGGGCTTGTGTATTTTCCAGTGTGCAAGATAATGGGATAGGTGTAGATACTTGAGAACACACCGGGGACCTGACAGGCTGTCACAGCTATGATAAGGCTGAGCAGTGATTGATGACTGACAGATGGATGGGTGAAAGTGGTCAGAGAACGTACCGCATCTCAATGACAGCGCTGCATTCACATTTAGCTCCTACATGGTGAGAAACGATGGTAACACGAGGCTAAAGGATGGGAAAGTCAGCCTAAGTTGCAGTGTCTGAAAACCTGTTTTCACTTGGGTCTTATGAATGAACAATTAACTGTCAAAGTTAGCTATTTCTGTCTATGTGTGTCCTTATCTCTGGTTTAAAGTGGATGGGCTTCAGTTGCCAGACAAATTAGACCCACACAGTCTAAAACCAATTTAATAAAGTTAAGATATCTTGTACTTCATAATAGAATTTTTTTATTATTATTTTGATAAACAGTGCCCATTTTAAAGTTAAACAAATCACAAATTTAGTTGTCTTTTTTAACGAGGAAGGAAATACATTTGAAATGTTTTGCATGGGGTCGAGGACACACAATGTCATTTGGTTAAAAACACTGATTGTGAGCAATTTTGCTGTACATAAAATCCAGATTTAAAATCAAGTTCACAACGGCTTTATAAAACAAAAAATCGATGTGTTCTTTATCTGTGTGTTCATGTCCCTCTCTTCAATCAGGGCCTCCGATCCAAGAACCATGAAGCACCTAGAATAAATAGGGTTCCAACTGTCTGAAATGTATTGAGTTGTGTGCCAATGTTTCTCACACAGCAGCTGCTTGGCCATATTTTCAACCTGCTATAGAAATCCAGTCACAGTGATCCATGAATCCTGCGGCTTTGTGATGACTTTGTGGAGAGGTATGTGCACTGTGTGTGTTATGACTTATGAGAGCCGATGGCTGAAAACATGAAATATGTCCGTGTAATAGAGTGTCCCTCATTCCGAAGCATCCGTAGCAATTCTTTGCTCACACATACAAACAATTGCAGGGGCACATGCATGCACGCACACCCCCACACACACACACATAAGCACAGGTGGACCATTTGAAATGAACAGGTGGGACCAGTTTTGTGTAGAAGGATACAGTGATATTATCCTCCTGCTGTAACTGGGCCACTGACACAGGCACACACACACATATGCATGCATGCACACACACACCTACTCTCAGCTCCTCCCCTCCCCCTCTGTAAAGGTGTGCATCAGTTATCTGTGGCCGTTGCACAGGCTCAGTAATTAACGTGTGTGTGTGTGTGTGTGTGTGTGTGTGTGTGTGTGTGTGTGTGTGTTTGTGTGTGTGTGTGTGTGTGTGTGTGTGTGCATCTACCTGCGTATCAGTCAAATCCTCAGGGATGTGAACTCTCTACTGGATTGTTTCATTTTTTTAACAGGATCCTCTGGGCCTCATTTGTCCCTGTGTGTTTTTGGAGAAATCACCAAGGAGCTATACACACACACACACACACACACACACACACACACACACACACACACACACACACTCACACACACACACATGCACGCACACAGGCACAGGCAGTTTGCGAAAAACAATTTGTTACAATTTGATTGTTTTTCAAACTTGCATGTCCCCACATGTTG